>VZTH01005950.1:91526-278276 GCA_013397815.1 Aleadryas rufinucha
AAAATTTTTTTTTTTTCTCCCCTCTTCTCCCCCCCCCCCCCCCCCAACCCCATTCTATGTGGTAAAAGCCAAAACCTGAGGCTATGGAATGCAAAAAAATCTTGGCATTTTGTCTGGATCCCTTCTCAGTGAACTCGATATTTTGGTTTCCAGCTCAAAATTAATTTCTTCAGCCTGGCAGAAATGTAACCTTGCCAAATTTATGGAAAGTGTACCACCTCACTATTGCAGTAAAAAGTAGAGAGGAACCTGAAGTCAGCTGGTCACTGCTGATGTTGCATTGCTCAGAAGACAAAAAGAAAATGCAGCTGGCTTTCTCTGAATTGTTGACAAAGTAATGTTTCCAGCGAGCTAACCAGAAATGACTCAGAAGACATACTGAGAACACATAATGGAAAGTACCATGGTTCATTTCTGCAATGTTGCTTCTCACAACCAATCAGATTTTAAAATGATGTAGAAATTAATAGCCTCAGAAACAATGTGACTGTGAGTATAAACTCAGCAAAGTCAGCCGCAAAATGCTATTTCTACCATTATTTATTTTTTCTCTCAAAGGTCTTCCTTATATAAATAGAGAGAATATTATCCTCTAACTTCTGTTGTTGTGAGTTGCCTTGGCAACTCAAAACACATCATTTTTCTGGAGAATACTGGTCAGAAGATGTGCTTCAGTAGAATAATTTTTGAATTAAAGTATGTGAAAATCTGTTGAGTGTTTGCATCAGTTACTTTGATCTTTTCTGAGAAGCTGTGCTCATACTGAGTAGCTGCCTACTAAACACTGAGGCTGTGCCTTATCTGTAGCATAAATGAGATGGTGGATTGCATGAGAGCTGCTAGCAGGGCCCTATGCAGGGAAGGCTGCTAGTCCTGAGGAGTGGCTGTTTCACATGGCTAACTCGAGTAAGAGATGCTTGGGATGTGTTACCTATGAGGCTAAAGTCCCACAAATATTTGTACAGCGTGCATGCACAGAACATTGTACAAACGCGTATTGAAAACCAAAATGGGATGAATTAATATGTACTGTTACAAGTACTACCTCCCTGGGGAGATTTAAAGCAGAAGCTTGAAGGAGAAGCTGTTTAAATTTGAGCTTCTTGAGCTATCTAGTTCTGTTAATGGAAACTGTCAGCAGCAAATGGTAACGTCAGGGGAAGTAAGCACACATCATCATAGTGCACCCTTGCTGTTAGTACAGGCAGATCACTGCATCACTTTTGTACATGGAAGGCCCAATTCTTGCTAAGCTTCCATGTCATTAAGGTCCAAAATATGAAATTCAGACATTTAGAAAAGTGTGAATGGGCTTAAAGAAAACACAGGCTAAATGAAAGCTACATCAAAGTCTTAGGTTTCATTAGCAGAAAAAAAAACCCAAGAAAAAATAAAAGATTCTATTTTTACCTGCAAATTTATTCTACATTTTTCTTTGTTTAAAGCCAGACTAGGTCTACTGCTAAGATTTAATCTTGTCCTACTGTTCCTCTCATTAATACCTCTCTGTGCTTTCAGTTCTAAATTAGGATTCACTCTGTTCAAAGGTTATTCTCATCTTCTTTGCACCTCTGTGTAGTGAACAAAATTTCACTGCAAAGAGGGAGTTTCATTTAACCAGCTGATTCCCAAAGAGATCCATCAGGGCACATTCTGGAAGAAGAAATTCCACAAGTATACTTGCACTCATTCTTTCTCTCTGACATTCCTTTTACCTGACTCTCCCCTCAATACAGCTATACTCCATTCATCAATCCATCTGCCTGTTGATTTATCTCATCCATTTGTCCTTCCATTGCATCCATGTAATACATCCATGTATTAGTCACACACAAGGGTCATCAGTCAAATTCTCCCTATCAGTGTTTCTATCAGTCAGCTTTTTCTGTGTTTTATCCAGTTAATATACTGGTGTTCATGCATAGTAAACTATTTTATCTTTACACACTACACAGAACTGTACTTTTTTCCATGATTAACAGTAGATAATTATAGTAGATATTAAAATATTTCTTTATCTAAAGTCAGAAAAGAAGACAAAAGGAAGCATTTTTTTTTTATGTCTGAAATAGCAATGCTTATAGCAATGAGAACTAAACAAAAATGCATCTGCTCCGTGCTCATGATGCAATGTGAGTCTTCTCTCCACATTTTCCTACCATAATTTTTAGGACTTTGACTTTAGGACTTTCCTACCATTTCTCAGCAGAACAAAACAAAAGCAGAAGTTACACAAGTATAGAACTTAGCATGTCATTTTCTCCTATTCTGCAATGGACACCTGTGACTATAACAGTGTAGGACTACAATAAATGAAATTTTTGTTGATGTGAGAAGATAAAAAAAGAGAACTGGTTGCTGTGTGCCTGAGAATAGGGGAGGACACAAACAAACACAGGAGTGTCAAGCTGGGCTATATAGTTTGTATTATACATTCTATAGGATCTCACACAAAGCTGTGGAGATACCAGTGACCTTCCGTGTAGCCTTGCAAAACTGTCCATTTTTTTCCATGTTGAGCTTGAGACAAAAGAAATAGTTTGAAAAAAACTGAAGAAAATATCAATTTAGAGAAAAGAAATTATGACAAGATTGGAAGGTGAAAAGGATTTGATCATAGCCTGATCCATTCAGAATAGCAATATAAAAGATGGAAAGGAAGAACTAATTCACTGTATCAGAAGATGAAGGGATAAGAAGAAATAGTTGAAAACTGTGGAAGGGAAAAATTAAGGTTGATAGCAGCAAAAGATTCTCAAATTAAATTCTTATGGTAGAGACACTAGAATTAGATGGAGTGTTAAGGGAGAGGAAGAATTGACCTACTTAGTGAAAGAAATCGGACAATAATGAGAAACACATGTAGGAATAGGACTCTGAGTATTCCAGGCACACTGATTGAAGTTCTTTGTAGCTCTTAGTGCTCCAGGTTTTCATGCACTGGGATATGGAGGTCTGTTGGGACCCAAAAGGACTGTTGCATTGTATCACCAACCTCCTGACTGCATATTTGGGCATGGTCCAGTAGGCAGAAACTGTTTTACATGCACATCTCTTACCCTGGTTTCAAAGCACACCTCAGGCACAGGGCACAAAGCACCCTGGCCTGGTCCTGCTGTGGGTGAAGTTGCTATCCTATGATACAGCAAGATCCAGCTGGTAAACCTGGTAAGGAAATCATCTCACTTGATTTCAGGCATTAACACCATGGATGTCTATTGATTGCACTGAGCTCCTGTGCAATCACAGGAGAGAAAAAGGCTCTCTTAGAGCACAGGTCATCTCCCTGAAATGCAGATGCCAGAAATAGGCTGGCTGGATTCCTACCCTTTCTGTTTTTTTGACTGAGGGCAGCACGTGGGCAAGGGGCTCAGATCTGACATGTGCATCACATATATTTAGGTCCAGTGGGATCAATCACACTGCCAGCATCAGAGAGCCCCTGCAGGCCATCCAGGTGGACAAGTCCAGCAGATCTTATTCGTGATCTTTGGGTTCATGATAGCCTCCTCTCTGGGTCTGTGTCAGGCTGCTTGGACCCCCCTCTGAACATTAGGAGGACTTCTCTGCACAAAGGTAGAGCTGTGGCTTGAGACACTTGCAATCTAAGGTGAGAAGTTCTAGAAGAAAAAACCAGAAAACACTGAAGGGAAGACACAGATGTGAATGTAGTCACTCTAAGAAGAGCTAAACAAAATTAATTATGGCTTACTTTCTTCAAGATCCAGTTTGAAAACACTGTTGCATAATATGAAGAAGGCCGGATGACTCTCCTAGCTTTTTTTATTCCTTCTTCACCATCTTGCAGTGTCTGCAGCCCAAGTGGAGGAATGGCTGAGATCCATCTTCTCCCAGTTAAAATTAGAAGATTGTGCCATAGCATGAATCAGGAAATGTGATTGGGGTTATTGGGCTGCTCTGAATTACCAGCAAAGGATTTTTGTTTGTTATTTTTTCTAAAGCATTTCTTTTATTCTTTGTTTTATTTTTATTTTTATTTTCTTTCCCTGTAAGGCTTCTGGTGCATTTAGAAGTTTGATTATGTACGAAGTCTTGTATGATAGTTAATCAGCATTCAGGAGGAATACTTCAGTCTATGCATATTATTTGCACAGGTTAACTATTCCTGATAAGACTTCTCAAATCAGACAAGCTGAATTTAACTTAATTAGACCTATGAATACTCAAGGAGAAGGTAAAAGGAAGCTTGCCCAAACTTTTGTACTGTGGAAATGAGGAGAAGGTGCGTGAGGGCTAAGTATGCAGGAGGCAAAATCATCCCCAATCATAAAATAAAGAAGACAAGAAGAGAGAGATGTCATGAAATGCTTACAGCTATTCCTGAGCTTTCACTGTAGCAAAGAATGGGGAATGACAAATCTTTTTAGTCATCTTCACCTAAGGAACAAACCAGGAATTTTATTGGGTTATTTTTGGAAAAAGAATTAAAGATGTAAGTGGACAGAAATACTTTAATTGCTAGCACCTCCAGGCACCTGTAAAAGTATGCCTGAAAAATCTGCAGTGTCATTGCAGCCAGCCCTTTGCATGTTTTTTTCCCTTTTCCTGAAATTAAGGCAAACAAAACCGATGTAAATAGGACCGTGTTTCATTGTGACATGCTGTTTCATCAGCGTCAAAATGTTCCTGGAGAATATGTCAATTTTGATGAAATTTTCATTGAAAAGGGGCCGAAACAAATCACTTCAGCTGTCTTGTTTTATTTCTGTTATGTCAAAACATTTTGTTTTGCTAAGGTAAAAACATATCATTTTGACTACACCATTTTGATTAATTGGTTTTTGTTATACACATATTAATTTTTTATATTGGATTAATATGAGATTTTAAATAGCATATTGTACTGAAGATTGAAGATTAGGTTACAGTGTTTTCACACTAACAGAATAAAATATTTTTATATAATTCAATGAAATATTTCAGCATCAGCAAATCAAAACAATTTTACAATACCAGAACATTTTGGTAGTTCCAAAAGCCTTATAAATTGGTATAGCTTTCAGAAGTGTGGCTATAATACAGTTTTATTTGAAGCCAAGAGAAAATAAATTTTTTAAAAGCTGCCTCCTGCCACTTGGAATGAGATGTATTGAGTGCACGAGAATTCATCCTTAGAGATATGCTCCCACCTGCCATTTAGTGTTGGGGTAATTAAGTAGGGAATATGGGATGCAGAAGATACTAAGTTCAGGAATCAGCAGTGGCGTGTCTGGATACATGCTGCTGTTTGTACACCTGGTCATCAGTTATTAGGGTAGGACCTCTGCTCCCCTCTACTCAGGTAAATGCCTGCTAAGAAAAATGGTTGTTAAGAGTGAGCATAGGATTTCCTGTAATAGGTTGGCTAGCCTATACAGTTTGCTATGTTCTGCTTCCAGCTGTATCAAACACCTGTGCAAACAAGATATGGAATGGAAATTGTTACAAATACTGATACAGCCAAAACCAGAAATAAACACAGGGGAGTGATGACTGAAGGATACAGGGAAAAAAAAAAAGGAGAAAGTTGTCATGTTCCTGCTGAGTTTTTTTCACTGGTTTTTTTCTTTTTCTCAATTTGCTTTGAAGTCCTGAATAAGATATACTTTATTGGTATAAAATAATGATCTTTAAATAATAATTATAACTGAACACTACGGCTAAAGCCTAATGCCTTTAATCACAAACAAATACCAAGCCCTTGATTAGTTCTTGCACTGTTATATTTACTGCAGATCCACAGGTACATTTTGAGGTAAACAAAGGGGTTTTAAAGGCAAAGAGGCACACTCCTGAAAAATACAGACTATGGAAGCCTATCTGAGAGAGTCACTGTGTGGCCACCCTGTTTCCAAAGCTTTGTGTGAGCATTCACTTGTCAAAGAAAAATATAGAAAATACATCTTCAGTTTCTGTGTCAGTGCTCAAAAATGTTGCAAAAGCTTCTAAAATGTGAAATACAGACATCTCTCAACAAATTGGCAAATGTTCAACAAAACCCAGAAAACAGTCTTTACAACAATGCTTGTCTTTTGAGGTTAATATTTTGCTTGTATATTTTTATCAAGATTGCACATTTAGGAAATATATGACCTGTGTTCATGAATAAACCACTGTGGTAATAAGGTGTAACTCTGTAATAGTATAAAGGGAATTTTCCTTGACCTCCAAAGACAGACAGTCTTGTGTCCTGAAACCTGAGAATGGTGATATTTTCATTTGAGATATTTTCCTGGATAACAGTCAGCAGATGCTAATCTTGTGCATATGCCTGCAAAATCCTTTCTTCAAATTTACAAAGCTTTTTGCCTCATTGAGTGAAATAACACAGTGAAACTGCAACTTGCATAATAAGCAGATTAATTTTACTGATTGTTATGTTGGAAAATAACGTCCATTTTTCCACTGTAAATCTGTTGCCTTTAAATGTCATTGAGGACTCCCCTCACATATTTTGTGAATACACATTTCCTAATGCAGGGCATGTTTATACACACAGATGTCATCTTACTTTCATCTCGTGCCTGGGACACCTTTGACCACTCATTACCAACAATCATCATTAAATTGTTGTAAGACAGAATATGCTGCAAAAGGGAACTTCTGCAGTGGTTTTGCTGTCTGTGTGTCTCAGTTGTCTGTTGTGGTTTGACAAGCCTTCTACAGGAAAAACTTTACCTAACACTTTATTTGCTTTCCTCTTTCACCTGCTCTTTCCACTGAAGCAGCACTCTCTGCCTTATGATTCCTTAAGACACGTGGGGAAAAAGAGAGATTATGCCTTTAATGGTGACATTTAAATCCAAAGGTTTAAATTTGAGATTCCAATGAGTGAATTTTACCAATTAAAAAAAAAAAGACAGTAGAATACAGTACAACAGCCCAGTCATAACCCCACTGCTGTTGACAGAAATTTGATTTCTATCAGGCGTGGAGAATTAAATAGCATCCCTACTCCTTCTACAAAAGGTGGATAACAGTGCCAAAAGGTAGTTGTTTAGAAGCGTAGCAAAATGATTGCCTTATTCCAACTAACAACAGTGAAAAAGACCCAAAACAATATAATGAAGAATTTTTGGTAAGGAATAATGAATGGATTTAGCTGCTTTCATAGTAGGCTCCTAAAAACAATAATAATCTTGAAATAAGAAAGTTTCAAGTTTGCTAAGCTTCTTGTTTCTACTCTTCCAGTGAGGAACAGCGTGCGTAAGGTAGTGTTTCTGAGTCTTTCATCTTTAAGAGAGGAAATCTTTAGTATAGCTGTAGCTGTGTAGCTGTGTAGAAAATATAGCACATACAGCAATCTGCTGTGGAAGGTAATTAAATATAAATGTCAGTGGATTTTAAAAGAAGAAAGAATCAGAAAACTACAAAAAACCCTCCCAAATCAAAATGAAACACCAAAAATCCCAAAGAAAACTCCCAAACAAACAAAAAAAGCCTAACAAGAAAATCAAAAGTCAAACCTAGACACTAGGAGAGTCCCTTTTACGAGAAGAAAGGGTGGGGAGGCTGAGATGAGAAGATGGTAGAAGATCAGTACACTCAGCCTGAGGTGAGCTCAAGTTTTACTGAGACCAGCACTTGTTTGAGTAAGTGTCCTGCTGGGCCTGGCTGGATGGAGTGGAGTGCTGCTGTGTGCAATAGATCTTTGCTTAGAGGCACTTGGAGAAGAATCTAATAAAATATGATGCTATAAAGTCAGCCTCTGACCCTTTTGCAAGTTTCCAAAGCTCTTTACCTGGGCAAAGTATTTCAGACATGCTGCAGTAGTGCCCTAGCTGAGTCTAAGCCTTTGACCTGAGAGATCTCCTGGATTAACCAGGCAGCTGAAGCGGCCTGCTAGGCAGGATTTTATTTTAGATGCTCAAATCTGAGGCTAACAAGGTCAGGAGGTGTGAGCTTATTGGGGATTAACACAGAATGCAGAGGCAAATTCTACAGTTAATTTTCTTTGCAAGTTGATGATATTAATAATGCAGGAGATGTACCCAAAGAGATGTAGAATTAGTATGAGAAAGCATTATTTACTCAGAAAAGGCACTATCTGAGCAGTAAGGACAAACAAAGGGGAAGTGAGCTGCACTTGTGCTGAGCTTCCCCCTGCTTGCTGCTGTACCACCCTAAGGGAGGAGCAGGGCTGAGACTGGAAGAAACCAGTTCCACTGTCACTGTTGAAAACCCTTCTCCACGTGCATAGAAAAGCATAAACTTTGATTCCTTTAGGCCTTTCTTGGCACTAAGTAGTCCACATGTCCTGCCATAACAAGGAACATGGCATGTTTGCTCAGATTAGCAGCGCAGTGTCAGGGAAAAGGACATAATACCAAACCCCGAGGGCTAGAGGTAAGTGCGTGCTGCTCTCTGAGGAGATCTTTTTAACATGCTGCGGTATTTTAAAGAAGAAAGGCTAAAGATTCTGGTTTGCATTCTCTCTTTGTACAATAAGGATATAGTTAAAAGGAAAGCTGGCCTGCAGGAGGAGTGATGAGCTTGGTCATATGAGGGGCAGAGGCCTGAGTCTGAGTTCTGGAGTCCAGGCTCTGCTAAAAGGACATCAGGCAATTTAGCATGATTTGCTGTACCAAGCTGCCTCCAGAAATCCCTGCTGCCCTGTCTGTATTACTGACAGCATGACTCATGAAATGACCCTTTTTTCAATTCTTTTGAACTCCTCTCTTCCTCACATGTCTTCCTTCATTCTCTTCCCTGTCCCTGTGCACTTGGGTCTGATCCTGGACCTTTAGCCCTGCCTAAATGACTATTTGCCAGCTCTTTCCTTTGGAGAGTGGAGCATGTTACAGGTATGAGCATGGTACTTCACTGTTGTTTAAGGTACAAATTAAACCTTTTTGGGTGAGAAAAATAGATTTGAATCAGATGAGGTTCAATGCACGGCTAGTTTTCTTGTAGCCATTTTTTTATTAATGGTGTCATGACAAAGGAAGACCCTTTGACCATTCTGCCAAAGCAACATGAACATGTATTATAAAACTATTATGTTTAGGAAATCTTCTTGAAATGGGTCAGTTTCTTCATATGACTGATAAATTAATCCAGCTCTACACAGTTTTCAGGTTTTATGGAAAGTTCTCCATACTGTATGTATAAAAATCAACTAAGAATGAGGGGAAAAAGAGAAAATCCTCTGAAACACCTAACTGGATTCAAAATTTGAAGATAGGAAAAAAAAGCTTCAGTCTTACAGACTAGGACATTGTTTAATACCTTGACATGGGTCATTATCTGGAAGTACATTAAATCAGAAAAAGGAATGGTAGACATCCACAGAAATCTTCAGGCCCTACCACCTGGTCTATCCCCTGGTTGTCAATATTGACCCACATGTAGATTAGCTCTCAGCAGTACCTGACATGCTTCAGGATAATAGCAACTGGAAGATGAACAGCCTGCTTGAAAGGATATGTCCCTATTCTTTCCCTTGGCCTCTATTGTCAGAAGGAGTTGGCAGCTACATTTTCTGGGAGAAATCTTAGCAATTGGTACTCCCTTGTGCTACAAACTCAACTGCCTTAGTGTTGCCCATGTGTTCTCTACAATCAAAGATAGAACTGCTTGGAAGAAACAACTACTCCAAACTTTGCAGTTCTCCCCTGCTTGTAGAAAGAGCAAGTATGTTAACAAGTGCAGTTGCTGTTGGGTTTGAGGGGTTCTAACAAAATAACTCTGAGAATGAGCTTCTCTCAACCCATGATCCACATTCAAACCAGCTGTGGAGATAACTGTTTTGTCACAGTGAATGGAACATTTTCCATTTTTGTTGATATCTCTCTGTCTGTGTTTTAGTTACCATGCTTATCCAATACAGAAGTATTTTCCTTTGAAATGTTACAATTCACTTCACTGAGGCATTCTTTCTGGACTCTTATGTACGATAGAATCAGTAATTTTTGCCTTCTTTTGAGAATAAGAGCCCAAGTGCTGTAAACAGCCATAAAATTCCTCCTTTTACTAAAAAGCATGAGACGGCTGCACTGAAAAATATGAGCAAAACATGCAATCTACAATAATTCTACACAATAAGGTAGGGAGGAAAAACAATTCCTTGCCTTACCTGTATGTAGACACGCAGTACAATGTTGCATCTTCAGCAGCCTGAAACAAATGAATTCTCAATATGACCTGAAAGCTGGTGACAGGAAGAAAGCCTCCAGAAAGGGTAGTTAATCTTTGGCTTCTGTTAAGGGTAAGTCACTTTCAGGCAGGGGGATAGATTCTGGTCTCTAGTCCCAGTGGTGGGAGCCCTAACAGTCTAGGACCACAATGTTGTGACTTAACTCTTTAAATATAGTATAACTTCACCCCACAAAAAGAAAAGCAAAAAAAGTCAGTAAAGCAATGGCTAGGGAGAGTGGGAGATGGATTTCTTAGCAAGTAAACTAAGGATTATCAAAAACATCTCTGTGATGGGCTGACCACACACGCTTGCACCTGAAATAGCTAAGGGGAGTGAACCAAATCCGAGTCTCAGGGCTTTATAGCGAGTGATGGCACACGAGGATGAATCCAAACCTTTTGTTTCCCTTTCATGCTTCACAAGGGTTTCTTCTAAAGATGAGCACCTACAGAATCAGCTGGGGCTGGGAACGACGTACATTGTAATGAATCTGGGTGGCATTTGTAATTAATGTCAAGCAGCAACATGTGAAAGAAGATAAGAAACTAATGAAAATGTCAATCAAATATTTCAACTGTAGCAAAGGTAGGCTGATGAGGAATTTTATTTATTTATTTATTTTTAAATTTGGGTTCAGACTGATTCTTCTTTGCCAAGCTGTAGTCTTGCTCTTATGCTAGATGGACAAGGAAAGATAAGAAGTATTAGTACAAGAAAACTCTGGTGTTTTTGCAGCAAAGCAGGTTGTGATTTCTCAGATTTGATGAAACTGATACTTTTTTCCTCATTTTGACAACGTCTCTTCTGATTAGAGCCTAGCAACATGGTAATGGCCTTTACAAGCTGACGCAGATGTTAAACAAAAATAAAAGTTGAGAATGTCAAGAGGAAGGGTGGATGACAGGTAACAAGAGGAGTGATGGGTGTAAAATGCTCAACAAACTGGCCTCTGGACATAAATTTGCCTTTAAAATGATGGTTTAAAAAGAAGTAGAGATGGAAAATCTTACTGATTTTCTCCAAAGTAATTCACACAAAGTAACCCAGAGAAATATAGAAATACATAGCAGCAAATCACTATTTTATTTCCTAAAAGGTTGCACTTGGAAATAAAGAAGGCATGGCAAAAAACAAAGATAATGGAACAATTCTGACTTAGTATTGAATCCAGCACAGAGATGTTGGGCTCTTTTTTTTTTTTTTTAAATTTGAAAAAGTGTGACCATCTATATATCTTTGTTTGATATGGTTACATTTTCTGAGGGATGAGTCCAGTGTACAAGAATTTAAATATCTCCTTTTTATGTCATTATCTATTTCTCTACTCGTTAGGATCTGGCATTGTAAAGCTGCAGTAAGCAACACGTCTAGCACCTCTGTCAGGTGTAGCTCTGCTTCCCTATCTTCCTGGAAAATTATACATATCATTCAGGAACATCCTCACCATTTTCAATGCTAGCTCTAGCATAAAAGGAAGTATATGTTATCCAGTCCTAACAATACTGTATTATTAAGTCTTCTATAACAAAGCTTCAAGTCATGAGACCTTCATGAGGGAGGGTTGCTCCTTCTGCGTCTTCACCTGGGAAATATTTTCTGCTTAACTTGCCAGTTGTCTGCTCTCAAATATCTGCGTTCATTGCAGCAATAACAAAGGTTTGCCTTTCTACTCAAGGAATTGAAAGCACCTTAAAACATACATGGGTAAACTTCATTAGCCTTTTTTAAGGGAGCAATTTGTTATCTCTGCCAGAGAAAAGTGAAGTAGAGTCATGACATTTTGGGAAGCACATTTTCTTCCTCAGGAGGCAATAGGCATCCTACGCTTCCCAACAAGTCACTAACGCCTGGTACTGGAATTAGCTAACAGTAAGGCAACTGTGTTCTTTGACAACTGAAATATCAGGTTAACTTACATTTTAAAATACCAGGGATATTTTGAGCTAATTCTCCATTCAAATGCATCCTTTACAGATAAAGTATTCACAGCTATCTATTTCCTTCAGATAAAACAGGTTCCAAATGTATCCCTGTTAACTGTGCACAGGTACCAGTTTCACAGTTCACCATTTATTTTGTACACACAGAAAGTTGATGAAAATGATACTACTTTTATTATGAAAGCTTCAAAAGTCTGAGTCTTAAATGCATCAAAACAAAGCTCAGATGAAATTACTTTGTCTGTCTTCTCTCTTGCACTGGTGCAGCTTCATTGACATCTGTGGTATTGCAGAGACACACAGGTGCTGTGAGGCAAGGGGAAGGCACAACCTGATGTACAGCTGATGTCTCCTGTCACAAGTCATGTTTTCTGAGCAAGATGCAATAGAGACAGTAAACATTGCCTAAAACTTGCTCACCATTATTTTCTTCACTTTCTCTTGCTCAGCTGCCTGAAATTAATGATTTTTTTCAGCTTTCATACAGAAGTCACGTACATTTCAATACCTCAATTAGTAGGGTGGTGGGATTTGTTTATATTGCAGCTGATGCTCCAGTGAATTTGCCTGCAGTTAACTTGATGGCCAGCTTTGCTCTGAACTGTATGTCATTGATAACAGCAAGTGACAATCTTGCCATTACAACAACTTGATAAATTGACCAGGCTTCAAAATAAGTCAGTTGCACCTGCTACACAAAATAGACAGGTTTTCTGGTCTAAATCCCCAGGGTCAAACATTTCTGACAGAGATCTCAAAGCACACGAGCCGCCAGGAACACCAGACAGGTCAGGCTTTTATGGGAGAAGACATTTACAGTCCCGAGGAATGAAGGGTGCAAAGGTGTGGAGTGGTGGCTTTCTCCTGCTCTTCAGGGCTGTATTTGACCTGGTCTTTTGTGCTGCTTTTAGCAAAAATCAATTCTCAGCATGCCCATGTGTCCTGTGTTAAATAACTCCTTGCACCTCACTGCCACGCGCAATGCTCACATCAGGAACACTCATCAGGAAATGTAGTTTTCTTGAGGAGATCTAGGGTGATTTCATCTGAGTCTGCATTAAGATGTTGTGCAGTAAAAATGACTAGAATGGGCCATTTCTGTCTGCAGTATTCTGTATTCAGTATGTGGTGGGGAGATGCCTCTCTATGGACGTGCCTTGGTGGGCTTAGAGTCTATGGGATGACTTTGTTCTGTCTTGCAGTGCTAGAGGACTGATTAGCACAGACATCATCATCATTAGACATACTGTTATAGGTACTTTTGTTGGCTTTGGGACTTTTTCTCCTTTTTTTTTTTTAAGAAAAGAAATCAGAATTTTTCTTGAAAATGACTTTTTAAAATTATTTTAGGGGGTCAGTTGTAATTATGCAAATAAATATTCAGATACCTTTATGGAATGATATCTTTTCTTATTTCACTTTAACCATATCAAGTAAATGATTACACTTCTCACCAAGAAACACAACTCCACTGGTAAGATTTCTAAGAGTCCTTCAGGCTTTGTGCTGATTTTACAGTCATTTTGTGAGGTTCGATATTTAGAAAGTGACAGCAATTTCTGTTCCATTTTAGACTGGGGAAAAGAGTGAAATTTCATTTTTACACCTAAAAGATTGCTCTATGACTCCAATACAGTCATACTCAGCTTCCTTTAGAGGCTATTGAGACAAATAGATACTTCCAGATCGCGAGTCAGGCGCCTGCTGCAGAATGTGTGAAGCCAAATCGGCACCTCAGGCTTATGCTAGCACAGCTGTGCAGACCTGGGCTAGAGAGAAGAGAAATCCCAGGCAGATTTAGCTATACTAACATTCATCCTACTGTTGATTTAGTTATCTCAGCAAACCCTGGTTTTTCTCCTAGCACAATAGGCAGCTGTGCTGTTACAAAGGTATGAGCCCTTTTGCAGGAACTTTTTCCCTTGTGCTAAAAGTAATGCACTCTTGGGGCTGGCTTTGAAATAACAATACAGCTTACTAAAAACTGTAAGTAAGGGAAACCTTGATTCCTCCAGGCAGTGCTATTTTTTATGGCTTTTTTATCTTTCTACTCTTTTTGGCTTTTGTTTCTGATATGAAGAGAACTGGATTAATATGGGGAGAAATGGATTAGAAGTATCTGGAGAAAGTAGCATTCAGCTTTTTCCATAACTATATCAATAATATCTGCTCTTGTTGAACATTTGCATGAGAAATAGAATATTTACATGGAGTACAACAGACATTTCCTTCCATTTGCAAAGAAAAGTATTTCAATGATATTTTTTCATTAAAAATGCCTCAGATATTTGTGAGAAAGATAAGAATTTGATAAACATCTATGATAGCCTTCAAATAATTTATGTGAATGTTTATAATTTGTAAGATTTTAAAGTCTTGATAGAAATATTAACATAAAATAGTATTCTCCACTTTGATCAGCTCTCAGAAAAAAATAACTTCAAATACATAACAGAAATATATTTCTAGCAGAAGCTTAATGTACAATACCTGAAAACACTAAATTATCAGGGAACAGAAAAAATTCCATAGGATTTATGTAGTACAGGAGATGACCAATATGCATTGTTTAAAACAATGAATAATTTGTAACAAATACATAAGCTGAAATTTTTTTCCTTAGAGCTCATCTTCAAAATACATGTGAACATTGAAACACAGAATGGGAAAGGACCTCAAGAGACCAAAATGCCTCTCTGCTTTATTCCATGGTAAATGTACTATGAACACACCTACTGGATATTTGTACAATCTATTCTTACAAAACTCCAGGGAAATATCTCTTGCAGCAATCCCTACAGAGTCTATTCCCATGCCTCACCCTGGTTTGGATTTTTCTTAATATTTAACTGGGAGAATTAGAACTTTTAAACCAAATAAGATTCCTAAAAATTCCTCTTTTGTTTTCTATCCTTACTGGCTCTAGAAGAGCTATTGATTTTCGTTTTTATACAAACCAGTTGTGAAATGGAAGGCTGTTACCATGTCTCCCGTTAGCCTTTTCTTTCTTAGACCGAACAGTTTCGTTTTCATCGGCCTTTCCCTGTAGGTTACATCTGTTCATCCTCTTATCTTTCTCGATGCTTTTCTCTTTCTAGCAGTTTCCTTTTGTCTTTCTCAATACGAGCCATCCAAAACCAGAGGTAATCACTTGTGCCTTGGGACCAGCACGAGCTGAACTGGAACCATGACTGTGGTTTCTTCTGCCCAGTGCTCCTGTGTATGAGACCTTCCCTTTCTGCAACAGCATCCTCCTAATTTAAGCACATGCAGTTTGTGGTGTGCTGTACTCACTGTTGTCCTCCATGCAGTCAGGTTAGTCATTTGTACACTTGCTTTTCTTTGGGCTTGTGCTTACTGAACTTCACCTTATGGATTTCCGAGTGACTTTCCACATTTTCAATACACTTTGCTTTCAATCCTGTCTTCCAAAGAGCTTGCAATCTTGTCCAGCTTGTTTTTTACACTTTAAAAAAAAAAAAACCCAAACCAAAACAACTTTTTTTTTCTGATCAATTAAAATCATGAATAAAACCAAAGCCAGGACAAATACCTGCAGTTTAACACTCAAGAATCCTCTCCAGTTTGACCCAGAGACAACTATTCTAACTGTAGTTTTGCATCCACTTGAGAATACATTTCCCTGATTTGCTTATGAGGCTGTTTTCTGACACTGAGGAACTAGGAATGGCCTAAGAGTTTGGTCTGACTGGAGGGTCATGACCATAGACTCACTGCAAAGTTGGTGGCTTCTTTGGACTTTGAAGATTTGCTTTTGTGATATATTTGTTTCCATTTAACTGTGCAAGGTCATCAGGACTTGCTTGTGTTTTTATAGCAGGTCTGGATCTGTTGCTGAAGCCAGTGATTTTTTTTTTCCCTTGGTTAAGTTTAGGTTCAGCTTGTCTTTGTGGGTCTGGTTTGGTTTTATTTCATCTGATGGATTCTACAAATCCTAAAGGATAATATATTTCCAAAAAAAAAAAAAAAATATAAGCAGGTGTACACTTAGCAAAAAAATCAAACAAGCCAACGCCCCCAAAATTTTAATTTGAGGAAAAGAGACCTATCACAACTTTGAAACATATTAGGTATATTTATTGCTTACTATTGGAACATTCTACATCTATTGATGCTCCTAGTTGCTGTGACTTGTAACACAAGGGCCCAACATGTGTGAGGCTTCACTGTGTCTCAGAAATAAAGCTTTCGTGTATTGAAAACATGTATGATGTATTGTTGGTATTGTAAGAATCTTCCATTTGTCTCAGAAAAACAAACTGGCAATTGAAAAGGATGAATTCATCCGCATGGACTTCAAATCATTATTCTCTTCTAACTGTCCTTTTAAAAAATATTATTTTATTTTCTGAGGCTGGGCCATAAATATAGTTTTATCTAGGGCTGGGACATTTTATGCAGGCAAGTTCAGCCCAGCTGTGCGAGAACATTTAGCAATGGATTTGCATAAATGAGCTTGCCTCCAGGCCCACTCTCTATCTCCACGTTCATTCTTCCTGCTTCTGCTCATTATCTCAAATTTTCAGCAAGCCTTCGAAATTCTGCCAGGCGTGGTCTAAAAGTCTTGTGGGATTGAAGGTTTCCTTGAGAAGTAAGAGACGTGGGAAGACGGAAAAGAAGTTTTCTGGTATGCTGGAAAGCTGGGGAAGAACATGCAAAATCTGAAAGAGGTGGTAGAACTGGATCCCTGCAGGGCATGAGGAGACAGGGAGTGGGTGAGACCAACTCTTCTGCTCTGCTGGGACTGTTTAAAAGAGCCTCTCCTTTATGTGCCCTTACAGCAATCCCTGAGCTATCTCTGCAAGCGTGGGCATGCCAGTTCTGAACAAAGCCAAAGCTGTACAGAAACGTCATCTCCTATGGCAGTATGAGTGTCCTAGCACAGCTACAGAGTCTGGCTCCAGGGGAGAGCTTGTTGGGCGCTCACTTGAAGATCATAGCCCTACACTATCTTGTACAGCAAGGGTGTGCTGCCAGGAGGGCCGCGTGCTGCAAGACAGAAAGAGTGCTGTGGGAGCCTCTGGGAGCAGAGCAAGGGAATATGTTGAGAGGAAAGCATGCAAGGCAGAGAAAAGAAAGGCACTCACAGTGTAGGTGTTATACTGCAGATTCATTCTCACCCTTTTTTCCTGCAGGCTTTTATTAATTATTTTAAATTCCACTGAAATTTAATACCCATATGGGGGACATTCACACTTGTGCACTGACTAGGTATGTTGCAGAAGGAAGAGAAGTTATTCATTTTATTTCTTCATACAGATTTATTTTAAAAGCATTTACCCACTCTACTTTAAATATAGAGGTCTATTAGTATCACACTGCCTGATGTCTATTACAAACATAACTGTCTATTAGCATTGCACTACATGATATATATATGTGGATGCATTTGTAAAAGTGTGTGCTTGTGTATATGTATCCACACAAATCTACACACCTCTCACTCAACAGTCTCATAATACACACTGTATCATTATAAAAAGATTTTATACTTTTTTATAAAAAAGTTGTCATGTAAATCTAGGATTTTATTATTCCTCTTTAAAGTAAACATTGTGAAGTAGATGTTTACATTTCAGAGATATGCCTTGAAATCTGCAGAACTGAAGGTGGCAGGGGCGAAATTTATCCTTCCACCTCCACCCTGCTTTAAATGGTGTTACACTCTTTAAATTCTTTCTAAGGTGTCATGTGATAGGAGTACACACAGACACACATCTACAAAGTCAATAGACCCCGTATCAAACAAACCATGCTGTCCATAGGGTAGAGAGCACATAAACCGTGTAGTAAATAACTGCAGGTATCTAGTGTGAACAACATATTTAAAAAATGAGTCTCTATGGATCAGAAGAAATTTTCATTAAGATTTATTTTATAATCTCTAATTGTTGTGAAATCTACTTGCTTATATTCTCCAGAACAGATGGATGTAATTTGTTGTGATCCAGTGGTACTGACTAGACCGTAATATGTTGGAAAAAAATGTGGTTTATGCCACTAAGTAAATCGGAGACTTCTGCAGCAGCTGGAAACTAACACCTGAAGCCATCTGCACAATTCTCTGTTGCCTGTAGAATGGATTCCTCTCCTCACAGTGGAAACATGAACACTCAATATGCATTGCACATCAAGTAATTTTCCTGTTTAGCTTCTCTAACTGTTGCATCACATTTTTAATTTTCCTCTCTTTGTAAGTTAGTCTAAATAAGGGCTCTGGTATTAAATTAATTTTTTTGAGAGAAAAATAAGCCCTGCAAAATCAGAGGCATGCATTGCCCTCTGTCTAATCAATTTCATAACTTTTTTTTTTATTAGCTTATCCCCTTGAATGAAATTATCTTTTTCAAATGAGAGACATATTAGAGTCTTGGTTGTTAAGCCTGCTAAAACTTGTCTCATAGCAGGACTGAGTGGGATTTTCATATATGCATTTGGCTCCTTGAGTTGTACTAATGCAATGTGGTTTTTTTTTTCCCTAAGTATTTTCCTGGGAGCTTCTTATGAGTGACGCAGACAAGTTTGTTTTTTTTTTTTTTTTTTTTCTTTTTGCTGTAAGGAAAGGCTACCTGCAGCTGGACACAACTGTGAGAACAGGCATTTATACCATTCTGAGAACAGAAACCTGTCCCTATGGGATAGTTCTTTCCAAGTGATGAGGAGAGCTTGTGAGGTCCAGGAAAGCAAGCACAGAAAACATTAATGTGTGTGAAATTACCAGGTAAAGCGGAGACATCAATCACTGTTCTATTTCTCATAAGGCTTCTCAGATGTGGTAACTCAGAAGCATCCCTTGATGTTTATATGAATCCAAGCCATCATTGCTGATACAGAGATATACACATGAATTACTATCAATATTTTATTCTCTGTAAAATGTAATAGCACAGAATTTGATTAACTCATTGTCTTATAAGGACTCTTCTTCTTTCTTAATTTTTGCAAGTTCGTGACTGTCACCCAGTCTAGGGCATGGAGAAATCTGGTCTCAGGGTGAGGTCTACTCACTTTACAGAGAGATGCTGATGAGAATTTTCTGGTAAGCAGGGTAGAGAAAAACAGATGAATGGCAAGAGAGCTTTGTTCACAATATCATTAAAGCTGTAATTGTTCTATAATTGATGATCTTTGGTCCTTGCAGAACTGAGTGCAGAGAAAAAGAGCATTATGGGAACACAATGAATGGTCTCCATAAACACAGAGGAACTACATAAGTGGAAAAGCTTATTATAAAAAGCCCCTGTAACTGTACAGGTTATGCCCAGGTGTTATTGAGCTTCAAAGAGGAGATGGACTCATCTGCATAGTATCACAGAGATTTTTTTCAAGCAATTCTTTGCATTCTGTTTTAAATGAGAGTAGATTATCCTCTTCTTTTTCTCTATAGTTAAATGTTTTTGTTCTCAGTCCTTAAATATCTGAATTTTTCATAGCCCTCCATGGATCTTACTCTCACCGAATCCCAGTAGTAGGACCTGTTACTATCTCCAATACTTTCTCCCTTGAAAAGCACAGTTAAAAAAGCCCCAGGCAGTGTGCTTAATGTCTCCCAGCGACTCAGTGACTGAGTCAGGTGAATGATTGCTTACAGGTATGTCTTTATGTGACCTTTACCCACACAACATATTTGTGTCATGGGCTGGACTCACAGTTTTTGGTTTTGTTTCTGCAGTGACACATTTTTGCCTTTGGTGTTCTACCACAGCCGCTGGATGATGAGAAAAATAAATCCACCTGGCTGAGCTATTCACCAGCTTTTTTTTGTGCCTCTCTTTAATGTGGGGCAGCTGTGCTGCCTTATTCTCTGCAGCTGACTGTCCTTCTCTGCCCACCTTATAAAATGTGAAAAAAATCACCCTTCCTCCATCCAGCTGCCTGGCTGAGGAAATGCTTTAAAGGGCAAAATTGCAGCTCCTTCAAACAGTGATTCACAGAAGAACTTGAGCTTTGATTTATAATTAGAGCTCTGAAAACCTTTCATTGCAAAGCTGGGAAGAGCTAGGGGAAAAGCTGTCCTCACCTGTTTTCTACCTCACGTCATTATAAATCTGGTTCATGTCTGTCCTCTGCCTCTGTGTTTGCCAAGGTTTTGATGGTGCTGGTATGAAACAGTTTCAAAGGAAAATTTTAAGGCAAAAGGAAATGGGAAATATCTTCTTTCCCCATATTTCAGGACAGAGAGCTTTGCTTCCTTTGAAATTATTGAGATGTTAACTTTCTGTGTGACTTTGAAATAGGGCAAAGTTTGTTCTCATGTTTGACTTCCTCTCCTTTTCTCACTCCCTCTCCTGCAACAACAAATGTTATTTCGCCATTTCACAGCCCTGGTGACTTTGGGAGTTTCACGTGGACATGGGATGAATGACAGTCTGTTCACAAGACAGTCATCTGTGCTTTTGCTCATGAGATGCTCTTTCTCAGAACACGATACTTCTACCCAGACCAGGAGAGAAGAAATCCCACTGCTGTGAAAACACTTGAGTTCCCTCTTGGCTTTGCTCCCTTGAAAGACAAAGTCCACCCAAAAGTAAAAGACCACATATTGAAGATACATGTTTTTTTGAATAAAAAGATGAGCATGACTCCTAAGTTCTCTCTCCCTATGAATTTTTGTACATCTTGATATTTGTTCTCTATTTTTCTCCTCATAGTCTGACACCTCCTTTTTCCCTCTCTTCCTTTTCACTTGCTATCTCCTTGTGGTAGCCCTGACCCAAAGTAGGTCTTAGATTCCTCAAGATGGCTTTTCTCCTCTGAAGAAAATAATCTCTTCTCAAATCTCATGTAAACAATGGTTGCAGAAATGTGTAATCTCTCAACATCCAGAGGCAGAAGCTGTGAGGAGAAATGGATTTGAAAGGAAATGAATGTTTTAGTTCTGTGTCAGTTTGAATCAGCAATGCTGTCTATGCCTGCATGCCTATGCATAGATTGAAAGCTCTAAAGCTTGCTTTCAATCCCTGAACCCCCTGAATTTGTACTCATAGCATACACTGTGTGTATGCCATGCACTTTGTCAAGCCTCTCCACGAGAGCTGATTTTCTAGTGCTAGCACTGATCCTGTACCATGGTGTTATGCACAATGCTCAGCTAATGCTGTTGAGAAGGAAAAGAATTCTACACAGCTAGTATAACTCTATCAAGTTTTTCTTACTGCTCTAGCAATTAGTTCTGAAGTTTTGGAGGCTAATATTTGTGATTAATACACACACATAAAATGTATCACCTATTCTGCTAGTAGTTGAATTTCTTTTTTTTCCTTTTATTTGTTTTTAGTTATAGCTTGTGGCTAGAAGTCATGGGTACTATTCAGATATGATAGGGTATTGCTTTGGTTTAGTACTTTGAGAAGTTTAAGAGGGCAGCAGTTTCTCATTTTCTCAGTCATGTTCCATGCATAGTTATTCTGGAATAATAAGAATGAGTGATGTGATTTTGATCATTTATCCAAGACCTCATGGCACATGGAAAAAAAATTTTGCAAGTAGGTACCGTATTTTGAGTCAGTTTTTAGTACGCAGGTGACGAGGAAACATTTTTCAATAGTTTTAATTAGAGATGGAATAAAAGTTAGCCAGAAAACCTTGTGTGCATATAAAACTGGACAACAAAAACAAGGAAAGAATGAGGAGGAAGATGCTTACCTGTGAAGTCATCAAGCATAGGTGGCACCTGCCTGTGGTCTACAGCTAAGACATCATTACTGCTGTATAATGTTATGTGAAGACTCTGGACATCAGTGGTCAAATATTCCAAACCTGAAACTCAAGGTGGGTAATGTTGCCTGCAAATACGGGGGTTAATCCTTTTATGGACAGGAAAGTGGATTAAGCTGACAGTAGGGCAAACTTGTCATGGCTTCTAGGGGCAAGCAGTGAGGACAGAAGGATCCAGTAATTTTCAGAGTACAGTACAAAGGAGGTGGCAAGGTCTGAGGACTGTGATGGATACAGAAGGCTGGGAGGAGGAGGATGAGGGCTTCTTTGTGTCCCCACCACCATGCAGACAAGGGCACTGGACATGGCAGTGTTCATTAGCCTTCCTTTGAAATCAGGGATTCAGGTTTCCAAGGGGTAAGTTGGGGATTCGTCGTTTTGCTCTCTAGATGGAAACACTGAGCGTGGCTTAATTGATCACATGACCGGCATACCAGGTTTATTAACTTGTCTCCAAATGTGATCACTAATGGACAAAGTAGAACAAAGTGATAAAGTGGATTTGATTGGCTGGGCATAAAATACATGCAAATAGACCATTAAAATATTTTTCTCTGGCTAAATGTGGGCAACATTTTTATAACAGATATCCACTCTGCATACAATACAAATGTCAACTTCCATGCCCTACAAAAGTAAAACAACATCCAGTTCACTGTTTGGCCCATGGAACATTTCATAAATGTCCATAAGGATTTTGATTTGTGGTTTGTCTTCCCAGAAGCTGGAAAATGAAGGCATGTCCAGTAGCTGAAATAAAAAAGGTGTTCTCTATGAAACCACCTGTCTCTCCTGTAGTTCTACCAGAGTCTCATGAGTAGATTTTGAAGGCTGAAATTTGACTACCTTATTCTTCAAGAAAGATCTAAATGGGAAGGTTGTTTTGATAGTTTAGAAAGAAAGAAAAAAAAGAGATGGAACTTGTCTGGAAGGCTGGAGCAGATTCTCAGCAGCTTAATGGCATCATCAATCATCATCATCATAACCATCATCATCATCATCTTCACAAAAAACCTTTACCACCTCTTCACTCTACCTTTCCACTGAATTACTGAAACAGCTCACTATATCTTGACTACTATTTCTTCAACTTCTGGTTTAACTGTCCTTATAATCTGGTGTAACCAGATTATAAGGACAGTAATAATATGAATACTGATATCCCACATCTTTTAGAATATGTAACCCTTCAGCATCCAGAAGTAAACAGTAAACTCCTTGTATACTGTTTACCCTGACAACATCAAAAATGGCTGTAGAGTTAGATTTCACAAAGGCTTCAACTTGACTGTCGAGCATATTAAAATACATAACCCCCCCTCCAATAAAACTGAACCAGTAAAAAATTAATTTTATACTTTCAAACAAATCTGAGCAATAGGTAGGTTTAGGGGAAAACAGTGGATAAGAAGATGCTTTAATGAAGGCAAAAATCAATTCCTGATAACACCATTCACCTTTCCCTTTTTGGAACAGACTGCTTTTCTGTCACTGTCAACTGTAACAGCAAAGACTGTCCTACGAGCTATAACATCTCCCATGTGCATATCACTAATTATCTGCAGCAGGGAAGCATGTTCAGATTTTAACTACACAAAATAACAACCCAAGCGCATGGATTATGACATGAGACAAATTTAAATGTCTTGGAATCAGAGTGTTGGTAGCTGTGGCATTCCCCAGCCTACACAGAGAACAAGGTCAATGTTTTGCAGTTTTAATGCTTCTTATGATTTCTAGGTATCCCAGGGGCTTTGCAAAGGGAGAGTGACTTTTACCGCAGCTCCTTGAACTAAGCACAAGGTCTGGACATCACTGGTGTTCCACTTAAGGGTATAAACAGTGCATAGGCTTTCTGCGTGTGAGTGGATTCCTAATGAAGTGTGCTCCATGGGAAGTAGACATAATTAAACCCCATTTTCAGATGAGGGAAGAGAAGCATTAAAGGATTAAATGACTTGTCCAAACTCAAAGCAATACGTAAGAAAAGCTAACAGATACACCAAAGGCCCCCCTATGCTTTTTTTCTACAATCACAGAATCACAGAGTGGTTGAACTTGGAAGGGACCTTTGGAGTTCATCCTCCAAAGGCTAGCCCCTCCTACTCAAGCAGGGCCACCCACAGCAGGCTCCTTAGGACCTTGCCCAGATGGCTTTTCAGTAACTCCAGGGATGAAGACTACAATCTCTCTGAGAAACCCACGGCAATGCTCAGTTACCCCTACAGTACAAAAGGTTTTCCTTATGTTCAGATGGATCTTCCTTCTGTCCTACCTACTCTTTTTCTCCATTCACCAGTTGTCAGGATGAGTGCCAGATAGACTGATAAACACTGTGGCTCTTTGGCACCTTCACAAAATAGGAATAAATGCAGTAGCAAGTTGCTCATTTCCCCCACAGGAGGAAGATGATCTGACAGTTCTGCACCTTGGTAAGGCCAGTGAAGACATGCAATAGGAGATTTTATCAGCATAAATTATAAAATCTTGATGTACTTCCCACTCTACTGTCTGTGCTGTTAATCAAGGCCTGGTCAATATAAAGAAAATCTGTATTTCCACATGTATACATCTTAATTAAGTGAGCAGGTCTCTCATCAATATAATTTCATTTTATTTTTCAATAATTATTCATAAAATCACATTGCTTTTTCTCGATACATCACTGCAAATCCTTTAAACCTATTAACATCCTTCCCAGCTCTTATTGCCTCTCACCTTGACTGGTGTAATTTTTGTTGGTGCTTTTGTCTTGGTCCGTATCAGGAATGCAACATGCTGCTGTGAGAATCATCTTAATTGTTCCTCAACAGTTCTGTATGAATTTCTTCTTCATGTTGTTCAGTGGCATAAGATCCCGTTATATCTGAGATACCAAGAGAGAAGGATAAGGGGAGCAGGAATCTGGTGGAATATTTAGAGCTGCAAAACACTCAGACTCTGCCTTCTGCCTCCCCAGAGTACAGTCCTGCTCAAATGCCAGCTCTCACCCACTCCTCTTCTTGCTTGAACTCTATTATTTACTCCTTGCTTCACACCTTATTTCATGAACTCAGCCTCTGTTCTCTGGTGTACATAATGAAAATGATTACCTCTCAAATCTATTTTTTTTTAATATTACTTTTACAATATATTCTGTCATCTCTTTGCATGTTTCTCCCCTTTACTTTCCCCATCTTTTTCCTCAGTGATGACTCAGTTGGTGAGAGCACCCTGAAGGGATGCATGAAATGGCTTTCAAGAACTCAGCCTAGTGAAAGCATTCTGTAAATATGTGGATTTGGCTTTAGACATGCTTGATCCCAGCATGAGCCAGTGGGAGGAGAGAGACAAATGAAGCAAGTTTCTTTGCTGTTCCTGAGCTAAGAAAGCCATGGAAAATCTCTTTGTTCAAGTGGAGGGAAAATTCCTATATGGCAGGGAAAACATGGGAATATCATACCATGCTCTACAGTCACCATGCAGGCATGGTGATTTTAGTGTTTAGAGGGGAGTGAAAAAATGTTCTAAAATTGTTTCTGGGGGCTGAGAGAGGAATGTGAAGGTAGTTTGCCTCTAACTGTCTAACATATTGTTGCATGAACGGTACACCAGAAGTGAGCTGATTTGTGGACCTGAAGGAAGTTCCTTGTTGGAGACAAAGGGGAATACCACTAGTTGGAGATCAGTTTTTAACAGTGATCTCCCCTTTGAACACAGTGTCAAAAGAGGTTGGTGATTAGGACTTGTTTTTGTGAAAAACTGAATAGATGAGGTAACCACTTGCCGACAGGAAGAGGAAGGATGAGACAGCGAGGTACAGTATATTTTCTGTCCTCATTGGGTCAATCAAAATTTGATACCTCAGTTTCCTCCTTTTATTAAAATTACAATAGTGAGCTTTCCTTTACACTTTGAAGAACAAGATCTACAGATTAAAAGAGCTATTATTTTTGTTAGGCATTCATAAGATAGGGTTCTTCTTCAAATATATTTTCATGAACATTTCTTTTATTAGTTCTCTTTTTTCATAATTTTTTCTTAAGTATCTTTTCCTCTTATCCCTTTTGTTCCTCCTAAGGTCTTAGATGGCAGCATTTTTCATTACATTCCCTGCTTTTTTTAATCTCTTTGTCTCCATTTATGTAAATTTGGCATGTGAACATGGAGTTATGAAAATCCTTGGAGCCTGCTTTAAAGTCTCATGAAGGTCTAATTAAATATTGCACACTGGGAAAGACATTTTCCAATGTATGCGAAAAAATTAAATTGATTGACATGAGCACTAGGTCTCAAATCCAATATTTTCTGACATAAGAAATTACTGGTTAACTCAAGTTTCAAAGTGGCTTCCTTTCTGTTGCACATGGAGGCGTGTGACTCCATAAGTGCCCCATTTCCTCTTTGTTCATTACCAATAAGAAGACCAAAACTACACATAAACCATTTTACCCCTCTCCTGACCCTAGGCTGTTTGGTGATTGTCATTATTATTATCATTATTACTACTGTTGCCATTTTCTTGCATGGTTAGTCTCTGTTTTTTTCTACTGCTGTGTAAAGAAAGACAATGAGCAGTGAATGTGGAGAGGGCCTCTAAGTGAGATTATCCCTTTATCACAACAAAAGTAAATCTCCTAAATCTAACTGAAAATCCACTGTCAGCTGAGTTCATCCATCAAACATGACAGCAATGGAGAAAAAATGAATTCTGTCTCTACTTGCTTAATTCAAATAACCTCATTTAAAGATGTTGTTCGTGCCTTCATTACCATACCGGCCAAACTGGGATTTTGCTGGAACTCAGAGTCTACATTTTTACTGTTAAATATAATCTTCAGAGGTCATTTTTTGGCTTGAAGTGCAGTGGCACAAACTGCCTGCGTCCATGCTTCATAACACCTGGTTCTGGGTCAAGTCATATTTTGGCCCTGGAGGGATCAAAACCAGCTGGAATAGTGTTGGAAGATTTTTTTACATAGATGGGAACCTAAACTGTTTATAGTAAGTACAGGAGAAAGTCCCTGGTACGCTCTTTTGCCTCAGCTGTGTGCTCCCTCCTTGGTTTTTGTCCCCTAGCCCCATGCCTCTCTGTCACTCTGAAGAGTTCTAGGGAGCCAAACTCATCTTAGGGCACCACTTACAGAGGATGATTTCATGGCAATCGGAAGGCTACATATTTTCCCTAACCCTCTTAACTTTGGGGATTTACACTCTCAGTAGGAGGAGGTTTTATCCGTGCTTGTATGCGTGCTGACTCCAAAAAAATCTGAGGACTTCTAGTCAATAGGATGCTCTGCCTCAGAGCTCACTGATAAGTGCAATAGCTGGTTGCCTGGACAGGCAAGGAGATCTGGGTGGAGGAAAAAAGTGCTCTAGCCTGAAGAAATTACTCTGCAGGAAATGTACCCTCTCCTGCCCCAATTAAATTCCTTATCACCTTTTCAGTGTCAAATGGAGAGAGTGAAAGAAAGTTTAGATATGTTCAAGCATTTGTCTTGGTTCAAATCTCCCACTGAAGGTATGGGAACGGTGCTGTGGAGGGAAGCCTTGAAGGCTGGTCACGAGCCATAATGAGGAGAGTTCTCCTCCCACCTCTGGGCAGGTGTCTTTGTGCTGTGTGCTGCAGGAATGTGCTGCCATGTAGTCTGCAGAATAAGCATTCTACAATTTTTAGAATTGGATAAATGTTGTTGGCACTTTATGAGAAACTAAGGCTATTTTAGCTAAACTACTGAACTTGGAGTCTAAATAAGTAATTACATTTATGCATAGCACTAATTTTCATGCTCTCACAAGCTTCTTCTCTTTCACCCCTAATCTGCAAGGCATCTTCAGGCAACTGTGTTTCACAATGGAGAGTCCTGCATAACAGTACTGGCTGAAAAAATTATGACATTAAGTTTATGATCCTTTAGATCAAATCTCTTGACAAACATTATACAAATCCTGCTCATCAATAATAAAATTACTTCGGTTTAGAGGTCTGCAAGATGAAGATAATATATTGCAGAGGGAAGGAGAGAATTCATTGAAATTATGAGGCTAAGTTCTGCTTGCAAAGACTGCACAAACAAAGATAAATTACCATGTAAAGGATTTCTAGAAGAGTAGGACTGCTCTTTTAATGTTCCAAATCAGTCAGTCTTTACACTGTCAGTGTTAGAGTTTACAAACAGAAGAGACCAGACTGTAGCAGCTAGAAAGATGTGTTTTTGTTTTCCTTTGGTTTTCAGACACAGAAGGGCTCTCAGGGAAACCCTTGCATTAGGATTTTTGCCACAGAAAAGTCACAGTTGCTTTGCGAATTGGTATCTGTGGTCAGTGTTGCATGAACTTTAGAGCAGATTTACAGAGCACATTTCATTTTTCTGGAAGCAAGGCAATGATAGTTTATGATGGTAGACGAGAACTGAAAACACTTATTAAAGCTTCAAGGGAGCCTACTAGAAAGCTCATATAACATTTTTACAGTGGGAAAGAGTACATACCTGTGCAGAATCATACTGGACAGGTGTAAAGACCGGAGGACCTTCCCCTTCCATGGCAGGTTCACACCACTTGTTCTATTGTGATGGAAAAATCTGACCAGAGTTTAGGTTTAGTTGTTTGAACCAGCTTGAAATCTGTAAAACATACAACGTGTTTAAAATCTTGTCAGTATGGCCTTCCAAGTAAGAGGGTGCCAGCCTTTCACTTCTTTGCATCTGAGAGAAAGTTTTTCAATCAGGGATTTCAGTTCTTTGCCTATTGGTCCCACTGGGACCTAGAAATGTTTCGGGCATAATGGATGTGATGGCTAGTTTAAAAATCTTGAGAAATCAAGTATCGCCAAAAGATTCAGTTTCATGGATGTCATGTTTAATTTGTCAGCTAGGCTTTCCTTTATTCATAACAAGTTTCAACAATGTGTATTCAGAATGTCAAAGGTGAAACTCTCAGCTGAGGGAGATTTCCTTCTTTTCCAATCAAGAGCAGATCTACTAACATCATCAGAAGGCACCATCTTGAATTAACTCAGAATGTTACTGCACCTTGTTTATTCTTCTCACTTTTATTAACCTGGAAACCTCAAGGTAAAGACAAATTTCCATTGCACTATGAGGTAAACCCATGCTATACAAGAACAAGCACATAAATAAATAGAAAAATATTGGTTTCACTTTTCAGAGGGGGATCTGAAGCATACAAAAAAAAAATTGTACAAAAGCTCAAGCAGAAATTGGGCAGAGTAGAGCTGGAAAGCAAACCTGTATTCCTGAGCCTTGTACCTCCATCCTAACTATAAAAATAGTCTTCCAGCCTCAGTCAGGTAGTTTCATCCCCTACATTTGAAGGGATAGTGCCGAGAGAAAAGCATTCTCATGTATTTCTTACCGTGTTGAAAATACATGGTGCAGCTAATGCATTTCCAGTTGCAATTGATTTCACTGAGCCCTGATTGAAATCCAGTAACTCCTTGTGGCTCCAGACTTTGGGATGTTTTCTGAGCTGTCTGTGGCAGGCAAAACCTTGTCATTTCCATCTGTGGCTGGCTTGTCACAACTTTTACACTTCATGAGAGAGTCTCATTTTCATTGCTAGATGTGTTTTGAAAGTGCCTTCTCATACTGAAAGCTGAGGCCCATAATGGACTTCATTAAGGTAGAACTGTTTTCTCCTAAGAGGCTTCAAAGCATTTTTCTCTGTACTTCATGCTGCTTTATCTGGCAGACATGCATGCCCTTATACAAGAGGGCATTCTATAGATAGATATTTGACACAAAAAAAATTTAAATAAAATATCAAGTAAAATACAGCTTTCTAAACTATAGTCTGCCTGTCACTTCTCTTAGTCCATTAGCTCTGAAAGGTACAGAAAGATGGGTCTTCTTTTACTCTTTCCTTGTAAGCAAGCTCTATTTTTGAAGTTTATTTTAAAATCATGTTAACAGGAAAGAAATTTTTAAATTATTTCCCCTCTGCTTCTCCTTCCCCCCTCCAAAGCATAGTATTTGTTTATGGTTTTATCCTTAGATTTTAGAGACATAAATGAACTTCATCAGAGCATTCAAGGTATCCAGATCTCCTTATGAGGCTGAACTTTCCAGCTTGATTGACATTTTCCTCAAACCTCCATCCTCATCTTTGTGCAGCAGAGATGGTTCCAACTTCTGTGGCTCAATGGCAAACCACGAGGAAATACAATAAGGAGGGGCCGAACACATAAGGCTGGTAAAATGTGGAATTACTGTGTTACCAGCAAAAAGAAAGCCCAGACAAGCTGGAGGCAATAGAGTTTCACTTATGACTGCAGTCCAGATGCAGGTGTTGATAATTCTGTGTCACATTTCTTGTCATCCCACCAAAACATTTCCTTTGCTGAGTAGAGACAATTTCCTCTTGCTATTCCCGACTGCAGTACAAAAACCAATCAGGTCTTTTTAGAGGTAACTAACAGGGCTACGAATTGGCAACTAAAATCTCTTTTGGCACAGGATCTCTTCCTGAAACTGAAGTGATCAAGACAGCCCTAGACATGCCTGGATATGCAGAGAAACAAAGATGGCAATAGACCATGGAAGTTCTTAAAATAAAAAAGATCCTTCTTTCAGTGATTAAAATAAGTTAATAATACAAAGACTTTTCTTTACTTGGCATGCTGATGTGACTCTTTTAGATAGGCAACTTAATCCATTACTGCCTGACAAGAAAAGTTAACCCTGTTGATTGTTTCACACATCCTGTTCAAGATCAGCAAACAGTAGACAGTGGATGGCTTTTTCACAATGGTCTCATCTGTTCATCCATCTGACCTCTCAGTAATGAGGGCTTTAACAGGACTATGCTGGTCTCCCTAACCATCAGTTCATCATCTAACAGGATCTGGGAAGGTGAATATTTGAGAATCCTTTCTGCCACCTACAAAAAATTAGCAGCAAATGCAGGTGCATGCATGCTATTTCACAGGTAGAAGAAAGGGATGGACAATTCAGGTTTATGGTGCTATAGAAGGAGGCTTGGGAGAAGTATGTGTCTATTTCTGTTGTGGAGACCTCTTCCTGGATATAATATTTGCCTTATTAAAGGAGATGCTTGTTTTTCAGATGCCTTCATCTGTGACCACCAGTTTTGCTACTACCCTTTCAAACAAGGTCAGTCTTCTGCCTGTTCTGACTCAGCTACTCTCTTCCTCCAGCTTACTCAGCCATCATTAACAGTAATCAATGAAGGGAAGAGCTGCCACAGTTATGATTGAAGGGAATGACATGGGTACCGCTCAGTCTTTGGAAGCCCGGCTTTAGTGAGACTCATGCAGAGAGTGCTGCTCATTGCTCAGTTGGATGCTTTCTTCCTTGTCAGTCATTCCCTACCCTAATATCATGGCACAGTGAGAAACAATTGAGGTTTTGTGCTGTTTGAACATGATGTTGCTTTGGCCATTAAACACCTCCTGCAGAACACATTTCTCATTTCCCTGCCTTTGCATACAGTCACACATACAGAGAACACACTGCGTACCAAGCTACAGGCATTTCAGCCTTGCAGTGCTGAAATCACCCACTCCCACTTCTAGCTTTGCAAAGAGTAGCTAGCTGTTCAAAATAATTCACTGAATAAAAGAGGGGAATAACTAAGCTGTCCACTTGTAAAGTACTGGTCTGTGACTGAGGGCAGGTGAATTCAGCTCCCAGCTTCCCATTTTCCAAGATGAAGCACTCTTTGTGGGCTATACTGAGCAAGCTGATGCTATGCACAGGTTTTTGATCTCTAAATGAGCTAATGTTGGTTTTGAGCACAGTGTAGCTCTGCCTGTGTTGTCAGCCATGCTTGAAACAATTAGAAAAGCTGGAGTGATTTAGTCTGCATGGAGGGCATCCAGTCCTGGACTAACGTGGGCTATGATGCTCAAGGCTCTGTCAACACAACAGTTTACATACAGCTAATTAGGGTATACCCAAAATGCAACTTCCTTGCTTGGGGTTCGGATCCTTTCTACGTCTCTGGGCAAGACTTGTATTCCAAATTTTCAAACAATATGAATTAAGAATTTAAGTATCTGGACTGATTTGTAGAGATGATGCATAATCCTATGTCTCATTGACTTAACTGTGGACATTCACTGAAAACAGAAAATGAAACCAGGCCACTCAGTTTCAATGTCACATCTTTAGGCTTACCTTCCCCAGCAAAGATGGAGAGGCACTTCATCTAAGTCTGTGAGTGTTTGAGGTACTCTTATTGAAAGATCTGTATCTCAAATTTGGCTATAGAGACCTCATTATTGATTTATTGATATTATTTATACTATAAATTATTTCCTGCCTTAGTATCATGGAGATCGTAGATCCTTTGTATGCAAACAGTAGATAAATCTCAATGACCAAACTTTATCCTCAGTTTCACTGAGGAAATCGGTAGTAATGCTGTTTAAGTTGCCAGAGTATTTCTGACTTTATCTTAAGGCAAATGAGAACAGAATGTGTTTTTTTGCTGCCTAAGTGGAAAGTTATATCTTTTAAATAGGGTAATTTAAGGGAATAGGTAGGCTAATGCTGACAAGTAATTTTTATATCACACCTAGTAATATGCTTCACACTTTTACACTTAAAATGAAACATATGACCCCAGAACAGTGGAACCACTTGGCCATGTGGGACGTAATAACTTTAGAGGTGACAATGGAACAATGGAATCCAGGCCGAGGTTGAGAAAATGATTATTTTAAATAAGATTTTAAAGTTACATTTTAAAATATCTTTGGTTTAAATGACCAGGATCAGGCAGTCCATCTCATTTTACGCTGCGTAGTAGGGACAGCATAAATTTACATTTGAAGTCAGTATGGAACACTGTTCCTGTTTATTTTTTTCCTTTACTGTTGAGTGTGTTGCTGTCTAGTGCAGGCATACCCCTTATGTAGGAAAGCGGTTGGGTTATTTTGAATTATGGGACACAGATGAGAAATTACAGGAAGGATCTTTGGGTTTATGAGAGTGAGAAGCAGTTCTGTGTGATACGACCCCCTGCCACTATCCTCCAAAACATTTTGCATAAAGTCCGTAGTGAAACTCTTGTTCTGCTTTCTCAGGAAAGCTTTCCTCAAGTGGCTTTCCCATGAAGAAGGTTTCAACAGCTATCATGGTTATTTTGTAATTGTATCTAATTATGTAATAGAGTGGAAAATCTAGAAAGAATTAGAATAGAAATTCTATCTATCTGTTCTAGATAGGAAAAGAATAGAAATGCTTCAGAGTATTTAATCTGACCAAGGATGTTAAAGGCAACAAGAGAAGCATCTCTAGGTATATCTGTTATAAAATAAAGAGTAGGGGAAAGGTGGGCCCTCTCCATAAGGAAATAGAAGACCTGATTATACAAGACATGGAGATGTTCTCAATGATTTTTTTACCTCAGTATTCTCTGGCAAGTGCCCCAGACACACCCCCCAAATCACAGAAGTTAAAGGCAGGGACTATGAAAATGAGCTCCCTACTGTAAAGATCAGTTTTGAGACCATCTGAGGAATTTGAAGGTGCACAAGTCCATGGGACCTGATGAGATGCATCCATGGGTTCTGAGAGAATGGGTGGAGGGAGTGGCTAAGCCACTATTCATCTTATTCGATATCTGTCCAGTGAAGTTCCTGCTGACTAGAAAAGTGGAAACACAATGCGCATTTTTAAAAAAGGGAAATAAGGAAGACCTGAGGAATTGAGTCAGTGTCGCCTCTGTGGCTGGCAAAATCATAGAGCAGATCCTCCTGGAAACTAAGCTAAGACATATGTAAAATAAGGAGATTGGTGACAACTTAACTTCACCAAGGGCAAATCATAACTTACAAATTTGGTGGCTTTACAGTGTTGGTGGAGAAGGGAAGAGCAACTGACATCATCCAAAACATTTGACACTGTCACACAACATCCTTGTCTCTAAAGTGGACAGACATGCATTTGATGGATGGACCATTTGGTGGATAAGGAATTGGCTGGATGGTCGCACTCAAACACTTGTGGTCAACAGCTTGATGCCCAAGCAGAGAGCAGTGATGAATGGGAGAGCAGTGATAAGTGGCATTCCTCAGGGATCAATATTGGGACTGTTGCTGTTTAACATCTTAGTTAGTGACATGGACATTGGGGTGAATGCACCCTCAGAAAGTTTGCTGACGACACCAAGCTGTGTCATTCAGTCAACATGCTGGGCGGAAGGGATGCTGTGCAGAGGGGCCTTCATAATCTTGAGAGCTGGGCCTGTGTGAACCTCATGAAGTTCAACAAGGCCAAGATCCTGCATGTGACTTGGAGATATCCCAAGCACAAATACAAGCTGTGTAGAGAACACACTGAAAGCAGCCCTGTGGAGAAGGACCTGGGGATGGTGGTGGATGAGAAGCTCAGCATGACCCAGCCATGTGTGCTTACAGCCCTGTCCTGGGCTGCATCAAAAGCAGTATGGCTGGCAGGGCGAGGGAGGGGATTCTCCCTCTCTGCTCTTGTGAGACCACATCTGTGTCCTGCATCCAGCTCTGGAGTCTCCAACATAAGAAGGACATGGACCTGTTGGAGCAAGTCCAGAGGATACCACCAAGTTAATCAGAGGGTTGCAGCACTTCCCCTGTGAAGAGAGGATGAAGGAGCTGGAGTTGTTCAGCCTGGAGAAGAGGAGGCTCCAGGAAGAGTTTATAGCACCTTCCAATGCCTAAATAGGGCTGCAAGAGAGCTGGAGAAAGACTTTTACAACGGCGTGGATTGATAAGACAAGGGGCAATGGCTTTAAACTGCAAGAGAGTAGGTTTAGATTAGTTATGAGGAAGAAATTATTTACTGTGAGGGTGGAGAGGCACTGGAACAAGTTGCCCAGATAAGCTGTGGATGCCCCATCCCTGGAAGTGTTCATGAACAGGTTGGATGGGGCTTTGAACAACCTGGTCTAGTGGAAGTTGTCCATTCCCATGGCAGGTGGGCTGAAAACTAGATGATTTTTAAGGTCCCTTCCAAACCATTCTATGATATTATGATTATATTTGAGTATGGTGGTGGGATCAAGCCCATTTGGCCACACATAACAATAGACAGTCCTAAGTCCTTTGCTTAGAAAACAACTGAAAGTGTCTCTCATTCTTGGAAAATATTTTATTTTTGGTGCCTTGAAAAGGCAAGAATTTAAATGTTTTCCTGATCTGTGGCCAGATCAGGAAAACCCCCAGAACCCCCCCAAATCAGTGCTGAATATCCTGGTTCATTGTATGTCTACTGAAAAATTGCAGCAATTTTTATTGTTCAGCAGGAATGAGACTGCTGTATAATTAAATTAGAGCAAGGAAAACACTTCAGGAAAGTTTTTGTGAATAAATATATTTATTCCGTTTATTTCTCTTAAGATTAATTGCAGGTCTCTTGTGTATTCACGTGGTGTTACCACCTGATTATTTTGCAACTGGCACAAACTTGAAAGGCAAATTTCAAAGCCACATGCATACATTTTTACAAAATTCAGAAATTTAAATACTTACATGCTAATATTTTCATTTCAAGTGATCATCTAATCAAGGAAAATGAAACATTAACCTTTCTAAGATATTCAGGTTGAACTTCAAAATATTTGTGATGAATCTTAGACTTCAAAAGATTTGAAATAATATCATTACAATACAAATGTTTCTGAAGCAAACACCATTTCTTGATAAATATTTAGCTAGCAGGTTAAGGAAGTTCTTCTTAACACATATACCAAATAATAATAACAATAAAACATACATAAACAATATTCCCGATGTGTTGCCACAATAAAGATGTAAAAAAGAGAAATGAGAAATAGGGAAGTGTCTTAGCACATATAATAAGCTTACTATTTTGAGTCTGATTTTCCACCCCTGCTGACATCTATTCTTCTTGATTTTTGTGATTCTAAGTTTAAATTTCTTCAGGCCATACAATATCCATCATGTCCTTTGGGAGTTTTTCCGGATTTGCTGGCTGAATTTTCCTCTGCTCAGTGTTATTCAGTGACAGTGGATTATATTTCCTTTTACAGTCTTAAATAATTTATTTTATCCTTGTTATTTACAGTCTTTGCCTGCCATGACCTCCTTTTATCCTCCTATTCAGTTCTTTTAATATTTTTTTCGTGAGTCCATCTGTCTCTTAATCATTTGTTGTTTCATTTTTCTGAGTCCTTTCCAATTTACTGGCATCTTTCATGCTCTAAAGGGCTTGTGACTTTACACAGAGTTTTTAGGGCAGGCAAACCCTTCATTGATTTAGCGCAGCCTCTTTGCTACAATGCTTTTGGCTTTCAAATACACAGCATCTACCTTTGCTTTCAGGATACCTTCAAATTCCAGTGCACAGGCAGCTGTGAAATAGGGGAAGGAATGAACTGACAAGAGGGTCTTTGCCCTCTGGAGACTCCCTGGTCAACTTTGGGATGAATATCCTGCACAAAGTAGTGTATCAGCCCCAATCTTTGCAATGCCTTTGCTTTACATTCCCGTTTTCTCCATTTGCTCACCAGCAAGTCCATCCTATTATCCCCTCCCCAAAGAAGCAAAACACTGGTTATTTTTCTCCTTCTAGCACTTTTTTTTTCTGACTATATTATTTTTTAATTAATTAGAAATTATGGTAGGGCTGCCCTGGTATTTCTTACTTTGGTCATCAATTCTGCCAAGCTTGCACCTCTCAGCTGTTGCATATAATGTCCTGCAGTTTTACATGCACTACCCCTTAGACCTGTCCCAGTTCAGGGTGGGCCATCAGCACATATATTACTCCCCCTTTGTTACCTGTGGAGTGCCACAATTCCTCATTTTGTTGTCCTGTTAGGAGCACCATGCTTCAGAATTAGCTATCTGCATGCCTCCCTTATCTCATTTTATTATGGATATTACATCATTTGCTGTAAATTAAGATGACAAAACTGGGCATTATGATAGAGCTAATAGCCTATTACCTATGGCATTGTCTACCTCCTTTATTATTGTTCCCTCTGGGGTGATTCAGCCCCATTGTCGGTGCAACACAATTTTCATAATATTCAGCTCTAGCTTCCCTGTTCTGACCATCAGAAGTGTAGTGATGTTTTAGAAAACTACAATAGTAGAAGGTCTGTACCAAGAGCCATCAATTTGGAAATTTTTAGTCACTATTAACTTGGTCCATCTGAAATGTTCTTTTTTTTTTTTCTTAAAAGTTTGGTGATTTTAGGGTTAAAGACATAAATGATGGTGAGACACTGGAGTTCTAGCCCAGCTCCCACAGCTATTGCACATTACCATGGGTGAAACACTGTTCCCCATTTCTACAATAAAATATTAAAGTTATATAGTCCCCAAAGTCTCTGAGATCTCTAAGGAAGGGGTGTGACAGATATTCAGAATAATTACTGTTGGAAATTTCTTTGAGACTTCCTGTCACTCTTGTATTTTAATTGTAGCCATCATAAGATGGCTGCTGATTCATACAACCTTCATGGACATGCTTATGGTGCCACCAGGCAATAAAACCCATGCCATTAACAGAAGTACCAGGACATCCAGAGGGGTCCAAGAAAAGGGTGGAGAATGTGACAAAAGCTGAGACTAAGCTGTTCATTACTGAAAATCCTGAGCACTCACAAGGTAGAACATTCATCTTCTGTGCCACACAAGACAAATATATGGTAAGCTGGTATTTTATATTTTAGTTTATATCCTGGTATCTTTCAATGAAAGTATTGAAGGTCAGCTGTGACTCAATGGGTACTACTTCCTAGAAGTATGGAAAATAGGAGTTTTCTCATGCTGCAGTGAGAAACTTCCTTCTACAGCCAGTTACTGTAACAAATCTCAGTTTTGTGAGCCACTGCCAGTCTCATTTCAAAAAGAAAAGACATTATTTTAAGTTCTAATTGTTTGGTTTTCATTTTATCTCAGAACTCCCATGAATTAAAAATTTTAAAGGACTAAAATTAGTAAACATGATAATTTCTTATCCAAAACAGTGTTTTAACTGTGATTCATGTTAGTATAATAGAAGTATTATACTTAAATAAAAAAGAAAATTCTCTGTATTTTCTTCCTTTGGATATGCTCTCTCACATCCTGTGCCCCCACTCTCAGTGTATATGCAGAATATTTCTTCTGCTGCTGGTTCTGGCAGGGACTTTTAAAGATAGGTTTTCTTTCTTTTCCCATGGGAGAGTGCATATAGAAAAGGAAAAGATGTTACAAAAGAAGTCTTTGTAAGTGGGTAGTAGATAACCTGATGGTTTACCCTGTAAGACACTGTTTTAATACTCTTTGGAAAAAGGAAATACTGTGAACCTACTTTGCTCTTCTTAGACTAAGAAAGACACCACTGGCTAATAAAGAGAAAAAAATAAGATAACCTATAGGCTGATAATTCACTGTGATCTAGAGTGGTTTACATCTTATTAGAACACTGATGTCCAGAAAGGAAGGAAAATCTTTCTTCCTTCCCCTGATTAAAAGGAATTGTCTTCTCTTAATGCCCCTTGCAACTTAATTGATAAACCCGTTCTCCTTCAACCTAGTTTCACTAGTGGTTAGTATGTATGTCACATCCCTAGCATTTGCTCTCTGTGCTGAAGTAGAGAAATATTCAGAAAATGAAAAATTACTGAAGACAAGAAAGATTCTGAAAGGTGAAAGAATCTGCAAGCTTATCCCATTTACCTGGATCTCCCAAGAGTGCAACATTTGAATGGATGTGTGAAGATTTTCTGGAGGCATTCCAGCATGACTGGGTTTTGCTTAGACAGAGACCAGGCACTGAAGTATTTCTGTGCTGATCAAAACCAAAAAATAATGTAAGCAGGAGGTAATACAAGTCTTTGTTTTTGTTTGTCAACCTCAAAGCAGCTTGAAGTTTGGCCTGAATTTTGAATAAATGTTCAGGTTTTGTATTTTATTAATTCAGAGCAGTTAATCTAGTCTTAACAGCACACTCCACATTTCCATATAAAAGAGAAGAATTCTGAGGCATGCCCTCCCTGCATTTACTCTGTTTTTTGGCTGCCAGAAGGGCTGGAATAATTAACAGCTCCTTATTCTCTTATTTCTTTTTTTTTCTGTCCAGATTCAAAGATTGGTGCATCCTCTCTTTTGATTTGTTTTTCTTTCCAGGCAGTGTACTGGATACAGAGATAAACCATAGGCTAAGTCTGGGAAGATGTTTTGTTTACCGGAAGTATGTGAGCAGCTAACCGTAAGACATTCAGGAAGACTCCTGGGATAGGATCCTGCTCTAGGTGCTGGGAGTACCCATTATTGTGAGTTCACTACAGGTATTGGCTTCATTTTGTCTGGCAGATTATTACTGCTACCCCCAGTAAATAGGACGAAACAATCTCTGCATTGAAAGGGTGAGATTTCGTGAGCCAGGAGCAGGACCCTGTGAGCTAACCACAGAACTGGGACTGTTCATTGCTCAGTCATGTGTGGGACCCTCCTCTCCCTCTTCCAGTTTGACAGCAAGGCCACTAACACCGGCTTTGAGGTGACACAGTGAGGGCAGTGTAACTGCAGCTCTTCTGAGAAGGTTGTTCTCTAAGAGAGACCAGGTGTAGGCTCGTGCACAAGGATACCCAGCGGCAGGAAGCTGCTGCGAGAGCAGACAAGGAGCCAGGAATTGCCCCTTGAAGAGAGCACATGTTGGGGCAGAGAAAACAAGGCTCTGCCTCTGCCTAGGGATGTCCCTCATTGTACAAGCATCAGGAGGGCTACTCTGACAACCATGCTGTTTTAATCCTGTGCTCTGCATTAATAACCTGACTCTATCTAGGCACCTTCCCAGGAGCCTTTTACAAGTATGACCAGGAAAAGCCTATGCATGTGTGCCAGAGTGGTATCCTGCCAACGTGGGAGCAGTTGCTGCATAACTGAGATGACAAAACCTGCTTTCAGCCGCCAAACAGCTTGGGCTGGCTGAGTCTCTGCGGGGGCTGGAGTCCCAGCAAACAGGCTTGGGGATACTCCGTGACTGCTGTAATTCAGGCACCCAGCAGATATTTCCAGCGAAAGAATCCGATTTAACATGGGCATTACCTGCTGGAGCTGCACTGGGAAATGTCAGGGAAGATGAGTTTTGGCTAATGTGCTCAGTACACTTGGTAAAGGGCAAGGCAAGCTAAGGCTAGGCAGACTAATAGCTGTGATGGTATATCATGTATCCATGATTACTTTTGCTAGTCTGGGAAAGATATATACTTATTTATGCCAAGATAACTAATGGCTGAGCTCTCATTTCCTTTGCTGTTGGTCTCAAGAAGATTGGACTTGGTCTTGTTCCTACTGCTGCCTGCAGATTTAGTTGTGAAAAAGCAGATGACACAAGTCTGGATTTCAACAGTAAGCAGAGCTCCCATATGAAGCACAAATATTTCAGTGTTGTAATTAGAGCACACTAAGGGAGTGCGGTGAGCAAACCATTTTTATTAGTATCATTAATTTGCTTGTTTTAGGAGGAAAAAATACAAAATGTGCTTTTTAATATTTTAATTGCCTTCCGATATACTGCTGTAGGTACATAGAAAGGGTAGAATGAACAGAGATTAGAGCTAAGAGGGAGCTGGAAGCCATCTCAAGAGGTCATCTTAACTCGTCCTTTAACTCCAAAGCAGTATCAGCTATACCCAAAGCAACCCTGTCAGGCATTTGTCTTATCTGTTCTTCAAGAAATTCAAAGAAAAGATAGAACTGCTTCCTATGGGAAATTTCTCCAATCCTTCACTAACTTTACAGTTAGAAAATTTCCCTTAGTTACTAATGAATTACCTCCTGTCCTATCTACTAGGTGCCCAGACAAATTAATCCTTTATTCCTTGCAGGATGATTTTGTATTCCATGTTATGTTTTTGTGATATTTTTTATATGAGACAATTAATTCCTTTTCCCCTTCATTTTTTTCTCCTTTAGTTTTTGTTTCCTCTGATTTGGTTGTATTGTTTAGACTTCTGGCCTATTGTTTAGACCCTCTGGCCTTTAGACCTCTGGCCTCTGGCCTTCTGGACCAAATATTCCCTACTCTTCTTGAAATACAAAGCCTGAAACAAGAATCAGTATCTCAGATGAGATCTTATATATAGAAGGATTATTTTCAGGGTCATAAATAATTTTCTTGTTCATACACTTAATGGTGACATTAGAGTTTGGGAACTTTTAATCTAGGTAATATGCCACAATTGATTAAAGTTCGCTTTGTGACCCATTGTGCTCCTGATAATATCTCTTGGCCAGTTCTCTGTCATGTCTGAAGTGAAATATTCCTGCCTTACTTACAGGACTATCTTGCACTTGAGTTTATTGAATGATACCTTTTTAACTCCAGACTGATTTTCCTTTTTGCAAAGATCACTTTGTATTCTGTTACTGTTTTCTAGAGTGCTGCAGCCCCCCTCAGGTTTATGTCACCTGCACATTTAGCAAGTGCACTCTATTCAATCACTGGGTTTATGAAAGGAAGTAGAGACAGCAGGATAATACCAGACTCTCTGAAATGATGCTTGAGACTGTTCTAGTACGACAGGGAACTACTAATTGATTGTGCTAAGACAGATCTGTAATAATGCATGAACACTGCTTAACAGTATGTGGTGAGCCTACCTCTCAAGGGAAACCCGAAATATTACTCATTTCTCAAAACAAACCTGAAGCAAACACACTGTTGAAAAGTCAATGATAAGCCTTGGACTAAACTAATTCAAGCTATTGATCTTTTTTCCCTGAAGTGGAAGTGAACCTTAACATTTTTGGACAACTTTGTGGATCTCAGACAGGAATGAAATGGAAATTTGCAAATAGATCCGAAATAAACCATAAGTTAAAGAACGGTGATTTAATTCCCTTCATACAGTAGTATAATATGGGCTGCATTTCTTTAGCTAGCTCATGAAAATGCAAGGAGACACTGTTGAAAGCCCATTCTAGATCAAGCCAAGCTACAGAATATTGAGGTAAGGAGAAGGTAGCGTGTGCTGCAGCCAAAGACTGGGATGAGCCCAGGCTCCTTGGTCACCCTCTTACCTAAATACAGAGATTGGGACTCAGTTCATTTTGTCCTTTGTCCTCATTTCAACCCCATCTGCTCCTGCTTCTCCATCCACAGAAGGGGGAATAAGAAAGATTTCTCCCTTGGGCATATTTTGGTGTTTAAGTGAACTCACAGTCTGAAGTGTGTACTTGCCCAGTTTTTGCGTGAGACTACCCTGCTCCATCTGTCACCATCACAGCAAAATTGAATTGAAAGAGCAAGAGCAAGTACAACACCCAGTATTTTTAAGTTCCTCTTGAACACAAACATAACTATGTAAGGAAGATCATTCTGTTGCCATTATATTACTTCAAATTATGGATCAAGTTTGACATTGGGTAATTATAGCAGAGAACATAAATTGTCCCTTCTTTAGTAGCAAAAAATATGTAAAGCTACCTTTTGAGATATCCTTTTTACATGTACAGATAGCAAAGCTCCAAGTGATGATCTTCAAGACTCTGGAGAAGATATACAAGGCATGCTTCCAGTCAATGCTGCTGAAAACAAAACACACCCCCGAGCTTTTCAAACTTTCTTTGCACTCACTGACAGCCATCCCCTTCTTAAAAGGAATCAAGGGAAGGGACTATGCAGCAGCATACAACTCTCCCATCTGCTAGTTCCTATTGTTTTGTTAAAATATAGAAGGGAAGATCCTCAGAGCATCACTTAAAGGAATTAGAAAAGTTTGACTATCAGGATTGCAGCTGAAATGTGAATTTTTAATGCTTGTTCCAGAAGTGTAGTTTTTTTACTCTTCTATAATTTCAGTAACAATTCTAGAGTTGCTGCAAGTGGCAGATTGTTTATAATTCATTACCTAAGCTCTTATCTGATAAATTTTATTCTTATTGTTAATCCTTCATTCTCTTCCTCCTTCCCTGAGTTTCAGACAGAGCTAACTGTTCCCATGAGAGATTAGCAAACTGGTCCATAAAAACTAAAAGTGACCCTGAATGTTAATCCATCTGAAACTGCTGGCAGTTTCAGGGTGTTTAAAGGTTTAGAGATATTTACATGGTGGGAGCTCAGCTATGCAGAAGACATTTTTACCAGCACAGCACTTGTAGTCTTAGTGGATGGGATCCAGCTGGGAAATAATCTTAGAAAAAAATCAGATAAATCTAAGCTCTAAAGATATTTAGGATGTGTCCAACAAGCCTTCTGCTTCAATAATTGCAGCCATCGTGAGAATTTTACTTGCCAGAATCAAAACCCTTCCCATGACTATACCTAATATTCCTAAAGAAGAAAAAACAGGTAAAGGACCAAACCTCAGGTAGATTTCCCCTATGATGGAGAAATATTGGAAGTTCCTAGGAGTTTACAAGAGACTTCACTGTTTCTTGCTCTGCTTTACTTGGAAGGAACTCAAACACTAGGGAGAGTCAAATCTGACATGAGGTTTCTTTCTCTTGAGAATGCAAAATATGACCGTGAATGAGGCCTTTACTTGGGATCAATGTGAGTAGCTTCATAAGAGCCTATGGCCACTAATCTCTCCCTCACATGGTCTGCATGGTCTCTGCTAGGAAAAAACCATCTCACACAGGGTCTGTGTAACAGGGCAGCTGTGTCTCTGCAGAGGGGCAGGAAGGCTTCACTTATAGGCATAGCACACAGAATGAGCAGACCTCACTTCTTTTCAGTCCCATTAGTTGCATATCCCCCCAGTAAGTAATGCTAATTTATACAGAGCTGCCTAATGAAATCAGTGTCCATGCAATGATCTTATGCTTTACAACTGCTGCTGAAGGCTATTTGACCATGCTTTCTAAAGGTCAGTGCACAAAATCATAGCTGAAAGAAAAAAGGACTGGAGTAATTTGCTCTCTCCAGTAAGAAGTGTGGTGACCTTCCTTTTAAGACGGTCTTAACCTGGTTATTAGTGATATGCTTGAAGTTTTCTATAAGCACAGGTGCTTTTCTGTGATGCAGGCAAAGTATCCCAGCTTCACTGCACTTCCAACTTCAGTCGTGGTTCCTGTTTTGCAACTGACTTAGGTTAAAAGAAATGGCTCCCTCTTCACAGAAAATAAGTATTCAGCATCAATGACAATAAAATCAGTCATTGTTTCTCCTGGTAAGACTGCTATTGGAGGAAGCTGTGATGCTGAGCAACCAACCCTCAGCAGGACCATCAGTGCCTGGGCTGGGAGCTACACCCAGACCCAAGCAGGAGCTATGAATAGCTGCATGTAGACTAAGTTTTGATTATGACCCATGGGAAAATACATGTTTTTTCCAAGGGATCACAGATGAAGTTCAGAAGAGATTATTTGGTAGCCCCTCCAACCCTTGTGCCGAGAGCATGTGACAGTTGAGATTTATAATTACTAACTAAATGCATGGCAACATGGTACTGGGATTAAAGCCAAATGCCTTGCTGGAATTTTTCCTGCATGTGGCTAAAAGCTTAGTGCAGCCTCTGCTTTTTTTTTGCTCTATTGTCTCCACATGAGCTTAGACACTACAAATTTCTTGCTGATTTATAAAGCTTGGAGACTGAGTTGCTATAACCAATTTTTTTGCCTGGCTTACAGAAAGGAATTGCAATGCATCTTCGTCCATAGGAAAGATACTGATTGTTTTTTATGAGGTAAGTCAGCAGTTTGGAATTTGTGAACTACAGGTGTGGTCTGTTACTTTATGTTTGACAAACCTCTGTAGGTAATGGAAAACATGAATCATTTTATGCTGAACAACACAGTACTGTCTAAATCAGCCAGTGAAGTACTTGTCTGTCCTTACAGCCTATAGCAGGAAGCCAGGCAGACAGCTTCTTCTGCACACTCATTTCTACGTGGGTAATACTAAGGGAGATGAGCCCAAACTTGTAGATAGTACCCAAAATCTATGCAGACACCTAAAGATGAAGTGGATCTCAATGACTTTGATGAACCATTGAATTTTGATGATTCCCTTGTGTCTTTCAATGTCAAATAACCCTTAGAAATCTGAATTTATTTTTATAAAACTCCTCATCCACAAAATAGGAATATTCTTCTCTCTCCATAATTTTTTCCAATGTAGTTAACTATTTCAAGGAGTTTGTTTTGAACTTATGCAACTTCAGGTACAGATTTCAAGCTTCTGGATGCTAAGATTAGCTAAACAAATACTGATGATGATGGTGTGGTGATGATCATAATTTATCACAAAGTCTGTTATAATTCTGTTCTGTTCTTCAGCAGAAAGTTCTCACAGAAACCAAGCAGAGAACAGTCTGTAGAAAATCTTCCCTTCCAAGCCACATAGTGCTGGCCTCCTCTGATAAGAAGTGAGATTCCTGGGGATATACAGTATGGGGAAGCCTTCCAATGTGATTATGTAAGTTTAGAGATGAACAGAGGGTGGCAATATTTAGATTCTAAAAGACAGAGAAAAACCACACTCTTGGAAAATGGTGTCTTTAAAAAGACTGAGTCATAATTTTAAAAGTCTACTTATTGGGCTTACCCACAGAATTTTCACAACAGTTGCAAGACATTTATTCACAGTACATTGAGACCATCCCATCTGAGGGCATATTTGTTAATCCTGGCACCTGTTCAGCCTTTGTATTACCTGTATACATTAAATGGATAGGGATTAACACAGTATAGATATCAAAATCAGCCTCATTCAAAAGAGGTGGGAGGATTTACCTTTAAAGTAAAATACAGTATTATGAAGCTTAGGAGTCTTTATATAAAGAATGAGAAGTTATTTTCCCAAGACAAGGCTTGTTATTATATGGCTGTTATTAATATGTCTAAATTCAGTATAGAAATGTAAAAAATATCCTGTTTTAAATTCACTTCCAAAACATCTTAATCTGATTGATGATCTCTAGCTTCTTATATTCAAATCAGTCTGAGATTGATTTGAATATAAGTGTCTTAAAAATGACATGCTGAGTGTCTTAAAAATGAAATGCTGGTCAAAAATACTGAAACTAATGTCTCCAGGTAGTTTCCATCTTCAAATCTATTTTCATTCAAGCATAAGTTTCCTGGAAGTTGCTTTAGACTGCCAATAACCGCTTTCTTTTTGATTTTGATTTTCTTTTTTTTTAATTGAGTAAAATAATTTTCAGTTTGAGGAAAAATGCAAGAGACTATGTCTATATTTTTGGAGTTTTTTTCTCTGCTTTTGTGTTTTCATTATCCACTACATGGATGGATTAGGTCCAGACTAAAAGAAAGTATATGTGTTCTTTGGAAGATTAAGTTAAAGGCAGGATAAGAAGAAGATAACAATGATTCCAAAGAGACTACTAAAGCAAGGTACAGGTGATGTAAATATCAGATATATGCAAGGAAAACAAAAGGAAAAATTGAAAGCAGAAGTAGTAAGGTAAAGCAAAGAAGAACAGGTAGAAACTGGATGAGGAAAAGTTGTGGATAATTCATGGAAATATAATTAGAAATATGCCTTAATTCATATACTCAAGTGTTCCCTGTTAAAATTGTGTAGGAGAGCCTAACCAGTATTTTGTAGAATATTGTTTGCTTTGACTTCACAATCATTGTGTGTTTGCATCAGTAATGTACAACACATAATGTGCCAGTCCTATATAAAGTGAAAAGAGGACTTTGAATAGAATATAGAATTGCAGTAAGTGTGTGTGAAAAACCTAGAAAGCACACATTTTAAACATTTATTTTTATGAAACCAAAATACATCTAAGATTTTCAACGGTCCATGTACCTTTTTCCTAGTTTGTGCAGTAGGCTCATACTTTCTTTTTCTTGTTTGACACAACTTTATTTGTATTGCCTCACATTTCAAAGGAATGGGTCTGAAATACCCTTTGTTTTCATCCTTTAGACAGAACAAGAGGAAAAAAGAAAAGATGTGTTGAGACTGAAATAATCCAGTCAGAAATTGCAAACAGGGGTGCCCTTGCTGCATCATACCTGGGATTCCTCTTCCAGAAAGGATGGTGAAATGCTGGATATGTGCTCCAGTTCCTGAGATATGTGAAGTTGCAGGGCATCCAGGCAGTTCTTCAAAGGACAGCCTTTATGGTCTTAGAGTATTCACCACTTCACACACACTTAATCTTGAATAAGGCCTGGTAAGGATATTCAAAGATTAGTGGTATTTTGTGCAGCAGGCATTTGAAATTTTCCCTTTCCTCTACTCTTCTTCATATTGCTTATACCAGCTCAAAGGGCAGGAAAAAATGTTGCAGAAGAGTCTTGTCTTGTCTTTTTAGTTGAGGATGAGAACAGCAGGATCTAATGCTGATGTCTGGAAAAAAGAAAGGGACAAATCTGAGAAGAAGTTATTAGATCAAGTTCTCACAATGCACAACACAAGAATATTAGAAAAGGGAAAGGCAGAAAACCTGTAGACGGACTGAAACACCTGACTGTTATTTTGCAAGCATTAACAGTCCAGCAAGAGGACTGTATTTTGGCAGTATTTGGCTCAAAAGCTCCTGGGAAAGATAAAAGCTGCTTCCAGATGCTTCTGTTCTTCTATCCATTAATGATTTCTCACTGTCAGCTGTGAATAGATCTATTAATAAGTAGTGTTTTGAATTTATAAATCAGTTAGTGCCTAATCTTTTCTTCCAGGAAAGCTCACATTGGTTCCAGTTGCTTTCACAACTTGGTATTTGCTCATGAGAAGCCTGTGGAGTTTTCTTTTCCCTTGTACAAGAGACTGTGGTGAGAAGCAGGGGTACTTAGTACCTCAAAGGGGGAATTCCTTCACCATCTGGGAAAAGTATTCCTGTGTTATAGGGAAGATTAGATTAGCATGTTATCATGGTAGAAAAGAGATTTTTAACTTTAGTCTTTAACTTACATGCAGGCACATTGTGAGGTGTTTCCTGTACATCATGATTTGCTGAGTGGCTACTTGCTTCTGGCCAGACATCTACCAGCATTTTAAGGTAACTAGAGACCTTCGTAAATGCAGCCCATAGCTCCTAACCACTGGGGTTTTCTTCAGAAAGTTCTTGGTTGCTCCTAACTCCCACTATGTTTAATTCTATGTGAAAGCACTGGAAATCCTCAAATGAGAGAGATCGGTAATAATTCTTGGGGAACTCTGAGAGTCTGACATTTTCCATTGTTCCAGAAGACAGCTCCAACTATTCAGCCTTGCTTTTCAGGACTAGAAGAGAGAAGGAATAGGTCAGGATTTGCTTTGTCTCCACTCTCAACATTTGGCAAAAATAGCTCCCACTGGGAGAAATTTTAAATTTACAGATTTTCAAACTGCAGATTCTGATGGTCTGTATATTCTGGAGGTATGAATTCTGGGTTGGGGTTGTTTTTGTGAGTTTTTTGGATGGAGCAAGGAATGAAGAAGGGAGTGGTTTGCATCTTTTTCTTATTGGTTTTTGTAACTTTAAAATGATTCATGTATAGGAAAGCAACAAAGCCCATAAAACCCCTGTGGCAAAGGTACAACAGACTTTGAATCTGTTGTGAAACCAGAGACTGCAGGGTATACAATGGGCTGAAATACTCATACCAGTGCATGACATGGATGATTTGAATTCCAGCTTTCAGGAAACTTTTTGCTTCATCTGAACTGTTTCAAAGAAATCCTTTATCCAAAGAAACTTGAACAAACAAAGCCTGTAGCAAAAGCTGGCCAAAATCTTCTTGTATGAGATTCCTCCAATCTTCTTTTCTTCTTTACAGTTTGACAGCAACAGAAGCGACTCAAAACAGAGGAGAGTCATAATTGTTTTATGCCTGCACTTCCCTGGCCCCTGTGTATGAAGTTTGCACGGAGAAGCTGTGTCAGCACTGGGAGAAACTGATGTGACTGCAGTTCATCTTTACCAAGCTTATTGTAAATTCTGTTAATAGCAACGTTAGTGTTTCAGAAATTCATTGAAAAAGCATAAGGGACAACTGCTCTCCACACTCTCTCCCATCCTAACTGGAAGGATCAGATTCTCAGCTGATGTAAAGTGTAGAAGCATCACTGATACCAATGAAGTATTGTTTACTCCATCCAAAGCGCTATTCACAGGCACTGAGTGAAGAAACAGAGACAAAACACATCTAATAGAACAATAGAGTATGCAGAAGTTACTGGTCTCAGCAATCTGCCTTACAGAAAGTATTAATAGAAAGTAAATATCACAAGCCATTGCTTAAATTTACAGTCACACAAACTAGGGAATTCTACCCATTTTCAGAGTCCAAACCCTTAAAAAAATGCAAACCCACTCTGAAGAGACAGTTGAATTTATTAAAAATGTTCTGTGTAATGATCTATGCTGATGGCTCCCAGACCTAACTCTTGCAAAACATATGTGGCAATTATTAAGCCTGTCGTATCAGCAGCTTTATACATAATGTTGATCATGGTTGTTGCTGAAATTTAGATTATTGTTTTTACAACTGCAGCATTTGGAAATCTTGCCAATAGGAAGTACTTTGATCAGTTTTTATTTTGCTGTCGTCATAACAGAGAGGACAAAATTGAAGAAGAATAAATTAGAATAACATGTATATTAATAGTGAAGAGATTCATTAAGTTTGGCTCTCAAAAAAAAATTCAAGAAATTTACCTGTATTTCTTAAGTATCTATGAAGTGGTGTTCTTGCTCACATCAAAAGTCTGCGCAGCCCAAATGCTCTTTCCTGTAGGGATCAGCTGCAAATATACAGGACGAATGTAAGAAATGGCAGGAAATAGAGAGGGTGATTCTTCGTTGGGTCGGTGCCCTCAGCCATCTTCTTTAGAATTGACAAGTGCTAGATGTTGTATCACTTCCATCACATTTAACACCACGCCAGCAGATCTTTCACCAGGAGCCTTCTGAAACAGCTTTGAATATGTTTAAACTCTCGCTCACCTCTGTATCTTGCAATAATGAGTTCTGCAATTTTTTTTGTAAGTTGTGTAAAAGCAGTTTTGTTTGTTGTTCTTCCTAATAAAAACATTGGGACACCTCTAGTTCTAACACTAAAAATAGCTTGTAATTACTGCTCGTCTGCTAGTTCAGACTGTGTAGACCTTTTTGGTGACTTCCTTCAGTCCTGCCTTTTTCAAGATGAAGAGCTGCAGGCTATATGCACATGAAATCTGTTCTGTATTTCTAATCACCCTTACCACGGCTTCAAAACTACAGCAAACTGTTTTCCAAATTGATTGAAATGGATTGTGTTCAAGATGTGAGCATGCCATAAAAATAAAGCATTTATAAATTAAGCATTTATAAATAAAGGATTTATAAAGCAGTGCAAAGATACTTTTTGTTTTATTCTCCATTCAATTCCTAACAACTCCAAACACTAGATTTGCCTTTATGAATGCAGAATGGCAGAGCATTCTGCTAATGTTTTCAGAGAAGCAGTCAAATATTTTCTGAATGATGATACATAATTTAGAAACCATCATAATTTATGCCTGCTTACATGGGAATTTTCCTTTGTGTATTACTTTGCATTTCTTCAAAATCTCAATATTTTCTGCCACTCTGTTGACTAGGCAGATAATTTAATAAAAATCATACTTAGAAAAACCATAGTTTGTAAAAGTAAAAAATAAAGACTGAGACTTTTCAGAGTCACAATATTTCAGTCCAAAGTTAAATATTAACTTTTTGATGAGATGATGTTTAGCTGTCTCTTCGCTTGAGTCACCGAAATGCTTCTTTGCAGTTTGAGCATAAGGTCATTCATTGCTCTTTTCTTCCTCTCTAACAACATTCTCCTGCACAAGGACTGCCACATCAAGAAAGTTGTATCTGAGGGAATTTACAGAGGAAGGTCTGCAGGTGAATAGTGTTGGGTTTGCTAAAAATAAAATGTATTCAGATAGCAATTTTATATTTGGTATTATGAGTTGTAGACTTTGGAATGCACTTGTGTTCGTTGAAACAAAAAAAAAATCATATGCTTTATATCAATCAATGTTAAAGAGCAGTCTAAATTCTGACTGTCAAATGTTCTTAATGAGTCACTTAACAGCAGCTCCAGACTAGGACTCTAAAGTTTTATTCTGATGCTGAACTTAACAAGTTGTCAGCAACCCACTCAAAAAGTGTAAAGTTAAATAGCTGCGGAATTGGCTTTCAAGATTTGTTCACCAGCTGTATTCTGCATCAAGAAACAATAAAATTGAGGAATGGGCTGCCCAGTGCTCAGGCAGGAAAAAATAGCAAAATAAATCAGAAACATTTTTTCCTAGTACTGACTTACTCAACGGTAATAACATTATTCACTTAATATTCCATTCTGAATATAGACAGATAGATAGATTATAGATTAATTTTATACAATTCTATTATTCCACATATTTCAGGAAGGTTTACTTACATGAGCAAATATAGGATTAAGGAGTATTTTCATAATTTCATCCTTAAATAAGTCTTTGAGTAAGGCTGAAGAATGAATGTTGTGAAAAATTTTCAAGATGGAAGAGAACAGTTTTTTCCTCCTTTCAAGACACACAGAAAATTTAAATGAAAAGAAACAGATAATGGAAAAATACTACTTCCCTCCTGCTTTGGTTAGTTGTTGCTGTTGTCACCAATGACGTCTTAATGTTCCTGGCAATTTAAATGATAATAAAAGCTACAGCCTTGCAAATTCTTTCATAGTAGGTAACTGTTCTCTCTAGGGGGATGTAGATAATATGAGGAGGGAAAAAAACACTTAAGATAAAGAGGTCCATAAAAAAGTACCATAGTATCGTATTTACTGTAGTAGTTTAATGGTGACACTGACACAGACTTTAACTATATTTTCATAATGCTAGCTTCCCTGTTCATAACTGAATAACCAGCCCATAGTCTGTATCCAAAACACCTGTATGTACTATATGGAGAGGCAGGGAGAAGCAAATAAAAACAAGGGGGAAAGAAAAATGATTGTAGAAGCCTAGGGTTTTATTCACATCACTGAGAAGCAAAAAAACTGAGCAAATGTATGAGCACTCTCATTTTTGTAAAACTGTCTGCTGCTGCATTCAGCTCTGCAGTGGCTTTGATTCGGCTCTCACCTCTTTAGATGTCTGGGAAATTAGTAATGTGAACTGTGATGCAGCTGTGTCTCTGTGCCATTCAGGACCCCATCAGTGGCACTTGAAGCTTATTTTCCCCTCTTTGGGAGGGCATTACTCTCCAACAGGCAGAGAAAGGGTGGGATGCAGACAGGGGTTTTGATTGAAGCGTGTCCCTGAAGTCAATGTCCATGCAGATCAGGATAGATTCCCTCTCTCCCTGCAAAGCAATCTGCTGGGATGAATTGCCCATTTTATTTTACTTAACAAGTTAGAGACGAGGTTTAACTTAGTCCTACTTCATGCCCACAAAAATTTACTTGCACGTCAGCTAACCAGCTTTTGCCAAGGTTACCATATGTAATATGTGGTATAGAAAAAAAAGTAATTTTGGAGCAACAGGTGTGTTCTGACTTGAAATCCACCAGCTTTCCTCAGTTTAGCTGTACGACATGCAAAAAGAGCTTTCACACTGACTGCCATACATTCAGTCTGACAGATAACCACAAAACATTCTCTTTTTTTTTAATGTTCCTTCTGCTGGGTAATGAATGGATGGCATTTGAAGTGGCAGTCTAATATGCTGTTGAACATCCTAGCAATTGGTTATTGGCTTATATTTCCAAATGCATGTATTTTTTTAACTGCCACTTCAAAGGAAATAATCCAGTACCAGACCTGAGGCAGATCCTTGCTTGCAAAGGATGTTGACTGGCCAGACCTGTAGAACTGAAACAGAGCAAGAACATATATACAGGCAGAGTTCTTTCTCCTTGCTTGCCTTGCCAACATACGTGGTAGGTGGAAATACAGATGGACTGGGCATCCCCAATTCCTGCCATTGTAGCTTCTCCCGCTTGTGATATTTGCTAGTGGGGGACTGGACTCCAAACCCCTCCCTTTCTGGCTGGAGCAGCCTAATGAATTGGTGTTTCTCTAATCTTTGACCTGGCCATAATCTCATCCCTGTCCTCGACTTGGGTTGAGAATCTGGATACTAAAACATCCAAAAGCTTTCTCTCACTGGTGCATTGTTTTTAAAATAACTTTCCCTTTGCTGCCTCCCCAGAGATGAACAGGACTATTTTTCAGCCATCTCTGAGATAGTGAAGGCCAGCTATAATATAACTTTTTTTCCACTTGAACAATGTGAAGGTGACAGGACATAATGTTACAGTTCAGTCATGTGATTTTAAGAGGTTTCAATTCCTGCTACACACAACATGAATGAATTTATATCCTATATCCAGACTGTCTCAATCCCTTACCTTTGAATTTGGCCTCAATGTTGACCACTTAGCCCAGGTCAAACCATTTCCCCATTTTTATTTCCTCAGAAGCAGGAAATATGTCTGGTTGTGAGCATATGATGTCAGGTTTGTGTGCAGTGGCTATGTGTTGGACAGATCTGGATGCTATACCAACATGGGAGCTTTGACACCATACCAATCCCATGCATAAGATGTCTTGTCTGCCTCATACTGAAAGTATTCCATCCCTTCACCTGCACCACATGAACCATGGTGATATTTTACCAGATTTGCATCCAGACCTAAATGCACACTTCAATTTGTTGTTTTTTAAATCACTAATTTCTTCCCTGCTTAGATTTCACAGTTCTCTTACTGTAAATCTTCAAACAAAATAGCTTGTGGTATCTCTAAAAACTAAGGGGAAAATCTGTTAGCATATTCATATTCATATGTGTATGAATATAGAACAGATAAAATGACTAAAAGACTTGATTCCAACAAAACACAATTTTTCACCTCCAAACCCCAGCTGGCATGAAATATAGTATGGAATATAGGAATGCAGATGATTCTATTCGTAACGCTGGGTTAAGTGGTATGCAGAAATGTGGGCAATAAAAATGGTTACGCAGTATCAGACCCATGTATAGATGAACATGACACATGTTGATAAAAAATGGGCAAAGCAGTTGACACCAAAGAGCTGCCACGTTACTCCACTAGTTGCTAGGACACCGTGAGGACCAGCAATTCCCTGAGGACAACAGGTGTGGTGGTCCCCTGGGGAGGTAGGGCAGGACCTCACCATCTGGAGCCTATTCCACCTCCCCAGTTCTGGACAGCCAGGGGAAACGGGGGCAGCCCCAGTGCTGAGTACTGGGCACCTCCTGGGAGATGGAAACCTGCCAAGGATGGGCTGGGGCATCAGCCTGTAGGTGGGGATCAGGATAAGGCCTGGTGAGGGGAAGCTGCATCAGACACAACCGTTCTGTGTGCAAATACAAACCAGTGAGAATATCACCATGCCTACAGGTACAGACTGAATAATGGCGTATTTCTGAGAGATGCTGCACAGCTCACATTTTTCACCCTGTTCTGAAAGTGGTGCGTGGTGTGCTGTAGGCTACAAAGAGGTACTTGGTATCCAAGAGGTCTTAATTACTGTGACCACACAGAAGATTTGACTGCAGGAAGATACGGTGCCATTAGAAGCACATATTTAAGCCAATGTTCTGCTGTGAAAATAGGCTGTGCTGGATGAGGCAGAGCGGTGAGACTCCCTCAGAACAGATCTTGTGACCACTAATTAATTAGTAGTTTTGTAATAATCTTGTATACTAGTGATGTGAGCAGATAATACATGCTTAAACAGCATCAGCAGCTGAGGAAAGGGCTGGAATTTGTCAGAAAGAAAAAAAGTGTTATCAACAGGTATGAAATAATTGAAATGAGCAAACAATATAAAATGCAAGGAGCAAACAGAAAAGTCTTCAATGAACTCAGGAACATCCTTTAAAGATGAGAAATGTATTTGTATGTAGATAATAATTTTTAGAATTTCTGTCAAGAATCAATGAGATATGAGCATGGAAACCCCAAACGTCAGAAAATGTTTTCAACAGGGAGAGGGGATTTCTAACACCATTTTGCAAGGCTAGCAGGACATATATAGATAGATAGATAGATAGATAGATACAGATATATATATATAGATATATATGTCCCTGTGTACCTGCAGTCAGTCGGGTAAAGGCAGGAGATGTGGAAGCAAGAGCAGCTGCAGGGAAAGGAGGATTGGAATAATCACAAACATAACTTGTGAGGGGAGACTAGAAAGGAGGGTGTTTTCTAGCCTGGTGAAATGAATGTTGAGAGGCAACACGGTTGCTCTCACGGAACTCATCAGTAAGTGAACACTAGACAGTAAAGTGCAGGACTTGTTAGCACACGATAGAATGTTTTTAGCGCTTGTATTTTTCTTGTGAGCCTATGAACCACACACTTGCTAGTGCTAGACATAAGAACAAGTCATTTTCCTGGGAGGCTGAAAGTCCAAGTTGAATCATGTTCAAAGACTGAACGACACAAGATGCTTTCCAGTGAAATCAGCTGTAGGTAATGGCAAGATCTAACTGTTGCTTTCGGCTCTGCTAATATGCCAGGAATGAGATCTGTTTTCAGAGCTGTCGGAGAAGTCTCAGACTGTCAGAGTGAGAAGTAGATTATGGTCTGCCCTGCAAACACCACAGGTACTTAAGCAGAAATGAGTTTCAGTGCCTCTCTCCTAATGTGTGAAGTGCAAACAGTACAGGCTCTATATAGCACACTGACGTGCTTTGGCAACCCGTACTGGTGACGATGGGGTAACTGGGGCATGGAACTTTCTTTCAGAGAAAACTCCTCAGTTTCTTATTCTTTCCTCCCTACTCTGTTACATATTTTAATGCTGACACACTCGCCCAGCCTTTCTGGAACTGCAGAGCTGATCTTACAGAGGATATTTCTGATCCTGGTCCCAGGAAAATGTAATGTGCCCTTCAGAAAGTCTCATTTGGTGGCTTTAAGCTGCTTCAGATACAACACATATCGCAACTCAGAGATGAAGGAAGAGCAAGTCAAATATAAGCAATAAAGCCCTGATAATAAAGCTTTTCTAAATCATAAAATAAGTTATTTGAGCTTGAGATATGTTCACATTTCTGAAGAAGCCCTTCTCCCATGCTTAATATTAGCAATTATGTTCATTCAGTTATTAGACTCTATCAGAAAGCTAATTTGTACCTCAATTTGTACATACTTTGTACAAATTTGTATATACTTCTAGATAATTGGTCAGAAATTGCAGCTATAGAAGATCTGTTTTTAAAATCTCCAGTGATGGAAATTGTACAGGGGTGGGTACCTACAAAGACCTGAGAGGAGAAATGGGAGGCATTAGTTTTGCAAAACTTGCAAGGAGAGGAAAACAAGAGACATTAGACATAACTGTGTCATTGCAGCCATACAGAAAGAGGCAGAGGACCTGGCAAATAAGACCTGGTTGAAGATTGGTATCCAAGAGAAGTTATTGAATGTTTAATAGCCTTTTACACCCTGTACATTTCAAACAAAAAACAATCATGTGATTTTTTTGTTTTGTTTTGGGTTTTTGTATTTTTTTTTTTTTTATTTGGGTAATAGTTTTTTTGGTAGTGGCGGTGGTGTTTTGTGGTGAAGGAAGGGGTGCTGGTTATATTTTAGTTGCTATCAGTAGTCAGAGATTTCTATGCTGAGAAAAAAACCTCTCCTTCTTCACTGTCTATTACAATAAGACTCGTAAACATATATTCCAATTTTCAAAGCAAACTGAAGAAATGGAGACTTCTTTTGGTGTTGCCTCCCTCTAAGCTATCTGAAAGTTGTATACATTTTTAGTATATGCTGGTTAGTTACCCTGTGAAAAACAAGTTTTTTGAAAATACAATCCCTTGCATTTCATTTGGAAGAACAGGTGATCTAATTTTTAGCTATAATGTTTCATGAAATATGAGTTGCTTGTATATGTCAGAAGAGAAATTCAATAACAGATGAAGCTCATTAAAAGATCTGGTTAAAAGGAAAATTTTCATTGAAGAAGAATTTTTTGGTGAAACTTGTCATATGCATTTGATTTTCAATACAGTATAACCTAGTCTAATACATTGTAATCTAGGAGGATTACTCAACCATTATGAAAAAAACATTCTTACAGGATCAATTTTTTTTTTTTTTCTAATTGTTTTGGAACCAATGAGCAGAAAGAGGGGAAAAGACTGAAATATTACATGTGACCTTTTGGGCCACTGGTGGCAAAACATTGTGTCACAGTCAGTCAGAAACTGACATCACAAGCTGATGTAACATCGTTCTGGGCCAAACTCAAAAACTTGTCAAACTCCAAATATCTTTGAAAGCAAAGATAAATGTATCAGGAAAATAACTTCTATGGGTTTATTTACCACTATATCTATGACAGGCTGTATCCTCCTCACAGATTTAGGAGATTTTTAGCTCAAACAGATTAAAATACATCCAGAAAGACAGTATGTGGTATAATTTTTAGAATAAAGAATTATGAAAGTTAATGCTGTTTGTATAACAGATTTAAAATATGCACAAATCCCAGTATACAAGTTGTACCTTTGAAATTTCAGAGTTGACACACAAGCTGGACTCCTTCTGCTTCCCTTCCTAGAGCTCAGCACACTGGCAAATGAAAAGCAGGTAATTTCATTAACTACAGGCAGGTGCATAAAAGAAGAGAGGCTGAAGGATTCATATAGTGAGGTGCTGTACTCTGCGTTTGGAGCTGTGGGTATCAAACCCTCTGCTCTTCCACTAACTGCCTACACAACTGTGGGCAAATCACTCCTGTGCCTCTATTTCTGTAACTGAAAGAGGAATTGGCAGTATCATTTTGTGAAGAGCTTTAAACATAAATGGCACGTATGAGTGTGTTTTTACATAATGGATGCAAAACCAGACTGCTCTCTGGTAGCATCCTTTTGAAACCATTGGAATCAATAAAATCCTATGGATGCATGTGAGGTCCTATATATTCTAAGAAACAGCCAAAGTCAGGCACTCAGCACCTCTTTGGTTATGGTTTGCAGCATTTGTTAATTACTGATGATGGATGTCGACACTATTGCAGGATTTCCTTGCCTATACTTTTATCTAAATGAGACTTATTCAGCCAAGTGAGCAGCTCACTTGGTCTCTTGTTGGTGGAGGAAAGTCCTGTGAGGCAAACACGTCATCTTCACGGTCACATTGCTGGTTGAAGAGAATACAAATTCTGCCAGAACCTCCTGGGCGGAGCAGTCAGTGAGACCCTGATTGCCCAAGGACAAGAGGAACCTCCTGCACATGTTTAACTGAAGTGGCACTCTGATTTCCAAGGCAGCTCTCAAACCACCTTGGCTGAAGAACACGAGCTGCTGGTTCAAGGGAAAGGCCCCACAGCAGTGCTGAGCAAGTGGTTAAGAGATGGCGCTCACATTTTCCTCCAGCTAACTCTTTCAACTGGTTTTGTTTTGCACATAGATACTTTGTAAATAAAGAAAATCTCATAAATAAAATCTGTTTTCCCTCAAAATAGCCCTGCTGAAGGGTGGGGTCTGTGTCAGGTGCCTCTAGTTTTTCCTACTGTTTGAGTAGGGCTATATCCCAAACTCAGAAAGAACAAGCAGGTGTAGGATGAAGTTAAAAGGATACCCACAACAGTAAATAAAAATCCTTGAAAGTAAATAAAGGACTTTACAGTTTGGCTTAGATTGCCATTCGAGTGTGAGTGATACTAGGGAAATTTAATATAGAAAATGGTTATAATTTTATTTTTTTTTAAACTTTTGATTTAAAGCTTATTTTCCCATCTCCTTTTCTTGCTTTTGTTTACAACACTTCCAGAGAGAGAGGGAGGGAGGCAGGAAGGCAGGAAGGGAAGGAAGACAGCCTATGATATTGGCCAAGTGTTTATAAAGACAGTTATAGGGCTATCAGCATAGAGCTGTGTTGTTACAGCTTTCCTATGCTGACAAAACCTTGAAAGCACAGCAACTTCAACCTTTTACATTTTTAGGAAACGTAATTAGCTAGAAAGTTAAAGAAAATAAATATTTTCCTTTCATTCTTATATACTACTTTTCCTGTCTTTTGGGGAACTCTGAAGTTGAACAAATAAAAGATAATTATTGAGATAGCCAGAGCTCTTGCAGTAAAGAGCTTCCTGGATGATAATTATAAATGACACAGACACAAAGTTCAGCAAAGGTCTGCTGATACTTTTCAGACCATATGGATCTTACTTCTTTTTTTGCTTAGCCTGTTTATTGCAATGAAGACACCAGTGGGAACATTATAGCAATTGTTTAGCAGATAAAGGAAAAAACTTGGGAGAGGGAGGGAAGAATTTCTCAATCTTTTAGAGGAAATCTGGGCTAAAAGTCTGTTCCACCCAGTTGGAATTAGGTTACAGTGACCTGAAAAGAGGTCATTCAGACTTACTGGAGGATGTAGTGGAGGCCAGAGGTCCCCACACTTCAGGGCTGGCATAACTTGTCAAGGACAGCAGGGTAAATACGATCCATAATATCCAAAAGAAAACTGATGGACCAGCATGGAAGGGAAAAATCATAAAATGACAAAAGTCAGGGGAAGAAAAGCCAATTACAAATCACTTCTAAACGGCATTCAGATTCAGTCAATTTTTATCAAATCTTCTAGAAGTGCAATCCCTATGTTTACTTCTCTATTGGGTGGGAATGTTGAAATGTATGGATATCTGACAAATCCCCTGCAAAGTACGTCAAGAAATATTTGAATAGTCTTCATAATCATCAACTCCTCTAAAGTCACAAATGGACAAAGCAGTGGTTGGACTTTCCATCAAAACCAAATAAAATGTATCAGAAGTGGCTTTGCCATATTACATGTGAAGTTCCTAGCAAAACCATTGCTTCTCTAGGGCATCATTTTTGTCAGACCAGTGTCTCCAAACCTGCTGGGTGAGCAGTGACTACTCCACAAATAGCTTGAAATTATCTATGTGCAGCTAACATCTCTGTGAAATTAAAGAATAGAGCCATCAGCAGGTATCACTTCAGGACCATTGTCAAATGGACCTGGATGGATATTAAGATTCAGTCTACACATTGCCTTTGGGTTTCCTGCAAATGGTACTTTGTCAGTTCCAGGGGTGCTCTGGGGGGGGTGCTGTGAGTCCGAAACCGACTTTTGGCTGAAAGCCCCTCGGCAGCTACTGCACACACACACACACACAAGCACACACACACACACACACAGACAGACAGACACAGACACAGACACACACACACAGACACACACTCACACAAGCACACACACACACACACACAGACAGACAGACACAGACACAGACACACACACACAGACACACACTCACACAAGCACACACACACACACGCTGGATGGCTCCTTCGACACCTTGATGGCAAAGAGGCAGGAAGGGTCCTTGTGTGCAGATCCACTGCAGCCTTTATTCCAGCATGCTGCCCGTGACAAAGACGCAGCAAACGGTGACAGTGACAAAGACCAGACCCCTACAGAGTTCCAGCTTAAGTACAGGGGTGGGGACAGCTGAGGGTATGAGGCAGTACATAGGTGGGGCTAAGGTATGGGGGCAAATAGGAAACCAGTGAGGGAGGGACTAAGGGACAAGGGGGAATAGGGAAACAGGGAAGGGAGAACATTGTGGATTAGGGCCATATAGGGTAGAAAGGAGCAGGGGAAGCCAATGGGCCAGTAGGAGAGACAGAGCCAGGGTACATTTCTGTAACCCGAGAGAGACCTTTTTAGTCACTTTAACCTGGGGAGAATTTCTCCACTTAGCTTCAGGGGGTTCTTATAATCCCTGGTGATATGGGACACCTGTCTACAACAGTACTTAAAGATTTCTGATAAAAATATAGCAACACTGCATGCCCAAAACATGACGTAAAATGGCTAAACTAATGGGACTGCTGGAAATAATCCCACCTAGCAGAATGCTTTGGATACTGTTAGGAGCTCACATTGGAAAGTATGGCATAATTTCCTTCCAGGTACTGAAAGATTTAAAAGTAAGACTGTAGTTAACCATCTTCAGACAGCACTACATGCTTGGAGAATAGCAAATGCAGTGCTTGAAGTTAAGAAAAATGATAAAAGCGACCAAGGAATGATGATTGTTAATCTGAGGTCAATTCTATGTACAGCTCAAAGAATAATTCTTAAATGGAAAGATAATTAAATATAATAATAATATGGACATGGGAGAAATTGTGATATAGGATTGGAAAAAAGGAGATTGCAGAATATTAACAAAGTTTCTTTTTCTGAAAGTAAGTGATTTTCTAAAGAAAGAAAGGAAATTTTGTAGAAAAAAATAATCCATATAAAAATAAAACATTTCTGAAGGAGTCACAAGGAAACTAGAGGAGACAAACCCTAATCCAAACCAGAATTCTAACCCTAACCCTAACACTAGCACTGAACCTAACCCTAACCCAAACCCTAACCCTAACCCTAACCCAAAGCTTGAGCTTGGCAAGAACTAGTTAAAAGGGAGGCAACAGAATGAGATTCACACAAGAAAACTGTCAAGCTGGAGGGAGATTAGAAGAAAGCTCATCAGAGATCTATCTGTCTTGGTACCAATCTTAAAGACTGTCACCCCAAAAGTTTCTTTTGGTTAACTGTATTTAGCTAATTAGTTAAGCAGTATTCACCTAAACTGGATCATGAAAAAGAGAGTGGGTGAGTTGAAAGGCTGGAGTAGTGGAAATGGAACTTGACTTCAAGTTGCAGACTCATTCACAGAACAGAAAAAAAGAAACTAGATTTCTACAAACAGGTCAGAATTCATTCCATGAAAAGGTCAGGAAACAAAAAATTGTTTCATGTTGTAGTGAATCACAGGCTAAATACACAACCACTAGACACAGTCCTATCACATCATGTCAATCATGGTCACACAGGTGTGGTACAACTGTGAAACACCAAATGTCTACCAGGGTAAATACATTCAGTAAATATCAGTGAGCATTAATCCACCACATCTCTGCTAGGATCCTGTGTACAGTGCCTTGCATGGTTCTGCTTATCCATACTCAGGGAGGCTATAGTTAGACTGGAGGAGGCGCACAGCGGAGATGAGAAAATGAAAAGTTGTCCTTTGAGAGCAGACTGACAGCATGATTGAAACTGGGTCAGTGTCTCACACCAGAGTGTGCAAAACCACAGCACTGGACAGTGCTGCTATTTCAGAGTATACTTCCTCTTGCAGCTGAGGTTCTGCACCATTGACCACCCTCCTTGTTTGCTTGCTTCAAGTGCTGTTCTCTGTCTTCAGTGAGTGTGTGTGGGAGGGAGGGGGATAAAGTTTTCAGACGTCCATGAACAGATGTTGGAAATGGGTCTTAACTGTAAGCCCAAATCAAACACTTTGGAATGTCTGAAACAACCTTGGTGAAACTAGACATATTAATGAAGTGTCCCATATGTTAGCTGGGTCACATCCCAAATAGCGCACTTGCATATCCAGGCAAAGGTGAAGTCAAGAACAGCTATGAAAATGTCAGGGACTTGGCACACAGCAATACCCATGAAGCCACTGGGCACCTTCAATCTCTCACCCCTGTTCTTGTTAAGCATAGTTGATTAATGGTCTCCCTCTCTTAACTGGATCCCAGGAGCTCTAGGTGGGGTCTGAAATGTTTCATGTGAGTAATGGAAAAGGGCAGTGGATTTTAAGATGCTATAGAGGTAGCTCAGGCTTAAATCTGGCTTGAGACTGATTTCTCATCCCTACATGAGAAACAAAATACAGAGAAGGTCTGAGTCAATAGAATGGATATTTGAGATTTACTTGTCCAAGGTTTTAGATGAGTTATTCTGAGTCAGCTGTTTTCTCCCTAGGATGGCAATGTCCAGCCAGCCACTCAAATTTGTTTCTCTCCTGCAAGAGTGCAAGAAATTCCACCTTCCATTGAGTGCTGGGGTGCTGACAGATCTCATCAGCTTAGCTATGGGGTTGCTGTCACATTGACATATGAAATATCTCTCATATGATGAGTCCTCAAAGCAGAAAGAACTGCAGTCACTCAGCTAAGAGAAGCCTTTGCTTATCAGACAGATTTAGTGGTGGAGACAATCCATTTTTTCATACTCCTGGATAATTAGAATAAGCTGTCTGGGCAAGCAGCTAAGATGGGGTTTACATGGAGGATAGATTCCACCTGAGTTTACCTTTTTTAAACATTGGGTTTTGTTGGAAGATTAGGCTCACCATAGCATCTCAGTCTACTGAAGCCAGTCTGGCGGCGAAAGGAGAAAATTAACAGTGGACTAAAGGAGTAAGTGTCCTCCTTAAGAAGGTATCAGACAAGTGCAGGTGAATTGTGGGTCCAGGATTCACATGCATGGTGGAACATTTCTGTGTGTACCCTCAGCTGGTTCCACTCTCTTTCCAAGAGGTCTGAGGGGCTAATATCAAGGCTGATTTCAGTGACAGCTGCCAGCTTCAATTAAGGAAGTGGGATCCCTTCCAGCCCTGACCAGGGGCTTTGTGTGATGGAGGAGCTGTATCAACCAGCAGAGCTGGTCTGGGGAAATAGCTGTTTGTACACATTTGAAAACCCCACCAGTCATTGTGTCATTCTTATTTCTGGAGTAGTTAAAGGCTGCCTATGAGCAACTTCTGATGAACCTGAAGGATGCAGCTCATTTCCAGCAAATTACATAGTTTAATTGGTTCTTAAAAAATGTTGGGACGCACAGGGAACTGAAAGAGTCCTTAGCTAAGTGTATCAATAACTTCTATTGCATGAAATGTCTCAGATTCCCAGACCTTTTCAGCAGTAGCTTTACTTAAAATTATTAACAGTATTAAGCATCTATTAACTTTATTACAATAACTAAAAAAACCCCCCCCAAACAAATAAATAAATAAAGCAAGGTTTGAACAACAAAGTTCATGTCTCACTTATTTCTCCTAGCGTGGTAAACAATGTGCTACCATTTCTTTGTTTGAGATAGATGGTTATTTGCTTTCTATTCTTGTACCTCTAATGTAAAACCAGATTAGAGTCTTTCTGAAATATGTCCCTCTTTCTTGCGTTCCACTCTTCATATTGTTGGAAGTACCCACATAAATGATTTATAATGTAATACTAGTTTCCGAAATGCTTTTATGCCTGGAACCATATAACCTCAGAAGGCTGGGCTGCTGTATCGCAGTGGGTTTAATTTGCAACTACTATGTCTAAAATATTGCTGGACCTCTGCTGTGCATAAACAGTTACTTCAAATCTGTAATGATTATGTGTGTGTGTTTAGAAACAATGAAAAAAATGCATGCCCTTCCCTGAAATCTTAAACATAGAGTGGAGAAGAGAGAGGAGAATTTGTGCTAATTATTTATTTAAAGATTTCAACAGTACAAAGACAAAAAGAGATTTTATTCTGCCTAGCACAGTGCCTATGGTTTGAGTAGTCCACTTAGTTTCGCCATCTGTTTTTGCAAGCTTTGATGTGAACTGAGCCAAGATTTTAAATAAGAAAGGAGATTATATATGGCTTTGTATAAAAATTTGTGAAGTTCCAAGTACTTCAGATATAAGACCCCCAGAAAATCTGTAGTGTCCTGTAGGTTTGTTGTAAGTATTGAGATATGACCAAAGTTTTATTCATCACTAGTAGGTCATACAAAGGCATTTTAGTCTATCTGAGTGAATAAGTGGCTGAACAGTGAATGAATGCTTTTCCAAAAATACTGCAGAAGCATACTGCTACCTTTCAGTTAGATAGTCATCCCTTGTTACACAGAACATGAAGAATTATAGTTTTGAACACTTCAGTTAATCACACACTCTATTGCTTCTAATTGTTAGGAAAGAGATGCAGGGTCCTACTCTAGTAACCAGCTATATTATCACCTAAAAACCCTCATACAACTTGGAAAGTCCTTTCAGATCCCCTCTTATGACTGGTAGTTCAGCAATTCATTCCAGATATATTACTGGATAGGATATAGCCCTCACCCTTTCTTTATGGCATCAATGGCATGAGTGCTGCTTTTTGAGTCAGCCTTGCTATTACTCAGCAGCCCTTCCTTTATCTCAACAACACATTTTTGAATTCTGTAAAAAACATATTCAATATCATCCCTCAGATTTCTTTTGTTTCCCCCAAATCTCAGTTGAAATGTATTGCCATTCTGCCTTGATTTAGATCCCCTTCCTTTGTTAGGTATGATTATCCCATAGGATGGTTGAGGATGCAGTTCTTGTGGGAGAAATACAAAGAAAATGAAATCATAAAAGTTCTCTGAGCATAGCCACAATACATATAGGGAAAGATATTATACACACAGAATGGGAGATTATCTTTCCTCTACTTTCATATATACAACTTAGCCTAAATATGTAGGCTGCCTCATTCTTTGTACTGGATTCTGATCACAGCTGGAACGCTATCACTGGCATGTGTTATTGTGGTAAAATACAATTAAGGCATCATTATACTGAAAGAGAAAATCTCACCAAAAACAAATATGACACAATTATTTTTCCACCCTTTTGTTCAGAGAGATTTGTTGTTTTAATTTGATTGATTATTTGAATTATTGTAGTTTTATATTAGTGTTAAAGAAAATATATTGTTTGGGGGTCTGTACTCTGCATATGGATTCCTAGGTAAAAATTCATTTGATATGTTGGTCTTTTCCTTTGTTAAAATCCTTTTTAAGTAATAGAAAGCCTCTACTTATTAAAAATCCATCTCATGTGCTCCTCCTTCTTTGCAATAAACCTTTGTTGTTTGATTTGTTTCTTGCAGCCTCAGCATTTTGGGGACATGCCCTTTTTGACTTTCTACAGAATTCCTGGAAGTGGCATCTATACAAAACATCATTTTTTCTCTCAGAATTCAGTAAGCCTAAAATGGCTTTGGAATTGCCAAATAAGAGAAGGTGATTTAAATGCTCTATGCATGGAGGCACAAGGAAAACATCAGACTCTGGAAATTCGGTGATGAGCCTCCACCTCTCTCTGTTCTTATCATCCCAGTCTTCCTCTTTTTCATCCTCCTTTCTCTCTTCCTCTGAACCCTCACTTTTTTATTCTCTACATACAATATTTCTACAAACAATTTTATTTTTTAAAGCATCGGCCTTCTGGGACCTTCACACTTGACAGAGTGACTCTGGCACCGTGGGAAGCCTCTTTGTGGAAGCAGACTCTTTGTGAAACAAAAGACACCCAATTACTGTGTCTTCAGTGCTGCAGTTGCAACACAATGATAAAAGACACCAGAATAAATGAAAAGAAAGGAAAAAGAAAGGGATGGTTTTGGTGTTGAGATACAAAGTAGAGTGTTGGTGTGTTGAAGTTGTGAAGAATGCTTTGCATGGAGTAGTGGATTGACCCTGGCTGGATGCCAAGCACCAACCAAAGCTTCGCTCTCCCTCCCTTCTGCAGCTGGACAGGGGAGAGAATATGCAGCCATTTGTAATGATCCATCCATTCTTCCCACTGCCAGCATCTCTTTTCTCTTCCTCGTTGTCACTCATTAGCTACTCACTACTCAGCTTCAGCTAAAAAATCTTTCTGGTTCAGTTTTCTCTTTGTTATCTTCCCTCCATTTCTGCCCCTTGCTTTCTCCTGCTGCTTCCCAGGCTACACCCGAGTTAGCTAGGCTCCTTCTGGCTGTGGGAGCTCTGTAGATTAGCGCTTGCTCTCCTTTTCCCCACTCAGGCTGATGCTCATTTTCTTTAGGATATTTTATGCCACTCTGGCTATGTGCTGCAGCTCTGAAGTGGAAGTAAGTGTAATTGATGCAGGAAGAGATTTTCAAAGGAACAAATGGTAGCTGGGTATCAGATTCTTGATGACTCTTAATGGAAGCTTGGTTCCTGATTCATGTTTACGCTTTTGAACATGTCCCCCATGCTTTTTAGATTGTGAAACACTTTCAAGAATCACTGAGAATCAGATGCACCAGAGTTTCTTTTAACTTCCCAGGATGAACTTTCTGTAGGGCTGGCCAATAAATGTTCTGCTCTGCTTTTGTTAGTTTTATTCTCTGAGGCCAAATTCAGAAATCATCTGAGTTGGTGGGTATGTACCTGCCTAAGAAAAAAAATCATACTAAATAAGAATTTTCAGATTTCAAGTAAAGAACTTTTCATTTGTGTGGAGGCTAGTGTGTAAATTATCTTTTTTTCCATCAGGATAGAAACATTAGCAAAGAAAGGAGGGCTAAGGAGGATTTCCATCTGGATGTTGGAGGAAACATAGTGAACCAGGGTGAGGAAAAGGCAGAGGTACTTAATGACGTCTTTGCCTCTTGAGCTGGAAAACAGGATGGGAAACAGAATGAAGCCCCCAAAATCCAAGGGGAAATGGTCAGTGGCTTGGTATGCCAGTTGGACACTCACGAGTCTATGGGGCTGGATGGGATCCTCCCAAGGCTACGGAGGAGGCTGCTGGGAGGGCTCACCAAGCCATTTTCTGTCATTTTCCCAGCTAACTAGGGATGTCCCAAACAACTGGAGGTTAGCCAACATGACACCCATGAACAAGAAGAATCAGAAGGAGAATCTGAGGAACTACAGGCCTGTCAGCCTGACCTTGGTGACAGGAAAGGATTCAGAAACAGATCATGACCAGTGGGCTGCAAATCCCAGGAAATAGAGGCTTCCAGTGTAGACACTCTTCACTCAACCCTGTTTTTACCCTACTGCCAAAAACAATTTAAAATCCTATTTTTGTTATAAATTCCCCTGCATTTTTAAAAGATTAAAATGTTTATGAGTAACCACATTAAAATTAAGCCAACACAGTTTCATTTTTGTTGCCAAGATTCTCATTTACACTGGAATTCCTTTAAGATCTCTTTGTGTGGGCAGTGTTGCAAAGTGCAATTACACTTCATTATTACTCACCTTAAGTTCCTTATTGCATCAGAACAGTAGAAAAGCATTATTGTAAAAGTACAAATCCAGACAAAGCACTAAATATACTCAATTCCTATTTGCGTTATGGCCAATTTCCCCACTTTGTCAATATTAAAAGACAACTTATTTACCAACTTCTTAAGGCTTCCTTTTAGGAAGAAAGCAGTACCAAAATTATCAGTGAAAATGAAAATTTGGCCCAACATCCACATGTTTGTTTTCACATTTCTGATTTAATCAGAGGAAAATGGCAATAAAGCCCCTTTTCAGTTAAATCTGTTAGAGTAGATTGACTGTGTGCTTGTGCGTGCGTGTGTGAACAGCGCCTGATGTTTCTCGCTCCTGGGGGCTTCTCACTGCCATGACCATGATAGGATGAGGACAAGGGTTATTAAAACAGGGCTGACTGAAGAAGTCTCACTGAGAACTCTTTCCTTGTGTTGTCTCACTCTTTTTATCCAAACTGGTGATTGTCACAGCAAGCCTCACCCTTCTCAGTTATCTGGAGTAGGAAAAACAGCCTTAAGAAACTAAAAATTATTCTTCTTTATGACTGAAAGTATAAAGTTGCCATTCAGAAGTGTGATATGTCTCCATGGGCAGGAGAAGGTCTGTCTAAATGACTTCTGACAGATGTTTGTCCAGCCTATTCTTCAAGGACCACTGGACATTCCACAGCTTTTCCAGACAGTCTATTTATTTCAGCAGTTGATTATCATTACTTTTAAAATGTTTAATTTGTCTCTCCATTGTTACAGCCTGAGATCTTCACTTGTCATCTATCTATGATTGAAAAAGGGTTATTTGTTTCCTCTCTGTGCCAGACTTTTAGCAGGTCTCTCCTCAATCTGTTTGTCTCTGGCTTGAGCTCACTCAGTGTTTCCCATAGACCACGATCTCTAAGCCTCTGGCCATACTTACTGCACCCCTGTGAACTCTCTGCAGCCTGTAGGTTTTCTCAAATGAGGGAACAAAAATTGGCAGAGACCTTGTCTATGCCTAAGAGAATGAAGGACAGTCACACTCTCTTTACTGTTTATTTTGCCATTAAAATAGATTTCATTGAAGCAGTATATGACCAAGGAGTTTGAATCTTACCACTGTTTCATGCAAGTAAAACCTGATTCATACCAAATTAACCTTCTACTGGGTTTATACATCTGGTTGTAGGTCTTTCCTTGGAAGACCAATTCACAGCTCAGAAGAGAAAAAGAAGGCTGGAGATGAGAAAGAGCAAAGGTACATTTAAATATTGTTTCTGTCCAGTTTGTGTTGGATAAATCCTTGTTAATTAATCAAACCTTGTGATCTTGATCCTCTGATAATTATTTATGAATGTGATTTATTTACATTAATTATTTGAACACAGCAGTTTGAAATGCTGGCTGAGGCTTCCGCTTGATAAGCTAAGAGTAATCAGGACCTTCAGGTCCTTCTCCACAGAGCTTCTTTCCAACAGGTCAGCTAATGATTTTATGATGAAATTCTCCATTTTTTTGGTATTCCTCTCAAGATCCCTTTAGAGAACACGGGAAAAAGCAACAGGTGTGGTTTGTCTGATGTATTGTAGATTTCTATTCTGAGCAAGATAACTGTGTTCTATAATTGCCTGCTTCTTTCCTTTGGACAAAATGGTACCTTGGAATTATAAGCTAAGATGCAAATGTCCAGATGAATCCAAATAATTCAAATACACTGCTGAAAGACACTTAAGCTGACCAGAGCTGTGGACCTGAGTTCCTCCCTACCAAGGGGATTTAAATAATATTCTTGTCTGAAGCCTGGCCTGGACTTTATGAAATATATTAATTCTCATTATATTGGAACCCTTCTGGAAATGTTTATATCTGCAATGAAATGTATTTTCTTGGAGAGTAAATCCATTTTAAAAGGACAAAGCCTAGTAAAATATGCATGGCATCTGGCACCCACTTCACCCCACCCACCTTTAATATCTAAATTAATCCACTTTGTGAAGAGCTTTTACTTTTTTCCTAAGGAAAAAGACTTTGTACTAAGAAATATAGTAAATTGTTCATTATGATACTCAGAGGCCTCGGGTCTGCATAAAGTTAGGCACAGTGTACTACTGGGTACATTCATTTGCCATTACCTCTCCTTGGTAAGGAATTGGGAGGCTGCCTTTGAATTTCTGTCATGCCTTGTCATTTCCCTTCGTAGAGAGTGATAGCCTCCCTAAATGACCAGATCTACTGAGGTTACAATAAACCTGTTTCTCACTGCCTTTTGCCAAGATCTTATCATTAGAGCAAAGAATAAGAATCAGAGAAAGAAAGGGAACCGGATGTCTACAAAGCTTTAGTGTCTCATGTTGCCACTCCCTTTAACCTTCACAAGCTGGAGTTACTTAAAAGATTACAAACAGGCTAGTGAGTGCCCTTCTGTTGCCCTGTGTACTAATAATTTTATCACCATGACAGCTCTGCTTTCTGTAGGCACCGTGAGCACGGCTGCTGCTCCTCACAAAGCGTGGCACTTTGTTAACCTGCCAGGCTCACTGGCTACCACTGAGGTTCCAAATGTAAATCGGTGGGAATATCTGAAGTAGCAAATTCATTGGGTTTATGGACACCATTTATTATCAATCATGTTCCTTCCTGGAAGTTCTGAGTATGGTGGCTCAGCAGGACTGTTACATTTCTTTTGTGAGAAAGTTATATTGTCTGTATACGCACACTTGCCCCCCTTGTTACTCTCATTGCAGAGTTTCTGGAGAAGATGATCTTCCATGGAGTTGAGAGGGGAAGGAATCTGGGGGTGTGACATCATCTTTCTCCTCTTTCACTTCCACTGGAATAAATGGGCAGTGGTTTGCTGTACTCTGTGTTTTTGTTTTTTATCTGCCCAGCTGCATGCAGTCACAGAAATCAAAGACTGGGCTTGTAATAGCTTCAATGTTGTGCAAGCAAACAGCTAATGAGTTGTCTCTGCTTTGAAGAGTTGAGAGCACTTTGAGCTGTACTAAGATGCACCAAACAGATGTGGGACCATTTGTGTATATGTGTGTGTGTAAACCAACACTGTTTCACACACTTAGAAAAGCAAAAAAATTTGTCTTTTAAATCCTTTTATTGATGCCTCTGCAGAGCCTGAGCTGTCCCAATCAAAACTGGAGATTCCCTGTGTTGCAAACTGCAAATACAAACAAAAATAGGCTGTACCTGCTGCAATCAGCTCAGTCTGAAAAGTCAAACCAAACACAAAGTAGATGAAGGAAAAAGAGGTGATACCAGAAGTAAAAAGACATTCCCAGTAAGACACATCTTAGTAAGGTTTTGAAAAACAGCCCAGGCCCCACTCAAAACAAGTCTGTGCCTCTGCCTGAGCCATAGTGGAATAAAATCTTTGATTGGTAGCCAATTATGATGGTCAATAATTTACATGAGAAATGCAGGCGTAAGAATCTGTTCTTTTCTCTTGTGCTGTGTGTTTCAAACTGCCACCTATTCATCCTTTCTACCTTTCCTATCTCCTTTACTTCTGTATGTTTTCCCATTACTGCTGCTGATGTATTTCTTAGGAAACAAAATCCATAGAATTCAGCAAAACCAAATAGTAAAGAACAACAGCAAATTTATTGAATGATGAATTTGTGGTTCTGTGTATGTGGTTTCTTCTGGCATTCATGAGATATTTAATCTCTGTCATAGACTTTCAGATATTGTCTCTGGCACAGCTCAAGTGAAGTCCCAGGTCCTAAAAGATGAAGAGGTATGGGAGATTTGATAACTCACAGTAAAACCATTGATCACTTTGCCAGAGACAGTGATTTTCTATAGTAAGGTTCATATTCTAGGCAGATTAGACCATTTTATTTAGATTCTTAAAAAAAGAATGATAATAATAATAAGAATAATAAGAATAATATTCCCCCAGCCCACTACAAGCGTGGCAGACAATTACAGTGTCCCCAAGTACTCCTGAATCTCAGTGTTGCTGAATAATGAATTGTTTAAACTGCAGTTAAATGGAATTTAAGGTCACATATTGTAGTGATCTAGAGTCAGTTTGTTTCAATATATCAGGGGTTTTTATTAATGAGTTCTGTCCTTTTTAAGGAAAATTGTAGATTTTTAAACAGTGCATTTGGATTAGAGAAATTGATTTTGACATCTGAAAATTTTGAGTAATGCTATTTCAGCTGAAAATTTGAGATGAATGCATTTCAAATAGAGGTTTTATGGAATATTTTGGTCTGTGTGAAACTAGCATTTCAGTGTCTTCTGAGGAAAAAAAAATGGAAGTGTAGGAAATTTCTGGGTTATGAATTCTATTTTTAAAACAGTTATATTTTCTGTGTTTCTTGTATAAATGATTTTAACTCTATATTTCTAAACCATGTAACACAATCAGCATTTAAGCAACACTTCCACTGATTTCACACATTGAGAATATCAACTTTTATTGAAAAGTTTTGCTTTGGTTACTTTCTTTGTCAATGAATCTGTCTGACTTCAGTGATAGAAATACTTCTTCTGGATTCCATCAGTCATGAAAATTTCACTGTATTTTTGTTCACCCTTACGTCTAAGTATACAAAAGAGTGTCTAGAACAAAAGAGTGATCCATGAGGATCAGAGAGAGATTTCTTTTCTTTGTTCTACTGGCATTAGCCTATTGCTCATAAAGAAAAGAGCTGTTTTGCCTTTTTATCTGAAATGGGAATACAGCGTATATGGCAACATGCTGTGCTTCTGCAAGATACAGAACCCTCATAGTGAGTGTATTAACCAGGGCTTCACTTAAACAATGTTCTGTTAACAAGACATTAACAAGGAGTAACAGTTTTATGAGCTATCCTGCCCCAACCAATTACATATAGCAGCTTTGGCACAGATAATGACATAGATTGGTGAGTGGGAGTTTACATTTCCATTAAAGGTTTAGAAGGGTTCACTAGTCCAAGCTGGTTTTCTTTGAAAATATCTGAATTATACAAGAAATGCAGAAGAAAGATCAGTTATTAATAACTGTCTTGAAAAATTAAAACAGAACTGTGAAATGATAACTGTACAGCTATGTACAAAATGTAAAGAATCCATTCAGATACAACTAGCTGAATGATGCAGTTAGGACAATTTTCTTTTAAGTTTCTTGATAATCTACATTTTCCCTTGAGAGTCTCCGTTCCTGGAGTCACAGGATTACACAAACTTCACAGTCATCATGAATAAAGAGAAAAATTCTAGTCCTTGAGTTTAGGGACTAGAAGAGTTGGAGTCTATAAACTGTAATATGTCAAAGAGCAGAAGGCAAAATGAAAGACTCAAGCATAATGTATTTACATCTAATATATAGCATTTCATAAATTTCAAAATAATATGCAATATTGTTTTTAAAATTTCATCAGGACTCTCACAGCTGTCACAAGTCTGGAGTGGCAGGTGGTATTTTAGAGCCTGGAAGAAAGCAGAGGATACAATAGACTTGTTTAAAACAGATATGGCAAGCCTCTAGCAAGATGTGCTTGCTATATGTCCCTGTATACATTACTAGCATTTTGATACAAAGCAGAGGATTCAATTAAATAGTGCTCTAGCTCTTTGAAGGGAATACAGAATTGATTACTCAAACCATTATGCCCTCAGATATGCATGCTGAATTCCCTTTGTGCCCAATGCATATATAAAGCCTGGAGCACATGGGAATTTTGAGGTTAAATTGCCATAAATATTTATGGATACAAGTAATAAAAGTAGCCTTTCAGATCTTAGATTTCATTCAGGTGATGACTCCAAATGGATATTGCATTTGAAAGCTGGAATTTGATTGAAGAGTATTTTCTCCCATCTTTTACCTCTCTTGTCTTTATTGATTGTGAGCTGTTTGCTGTAAGGGCTGTCTTTTATTAAATAACTCTACATTGCCTAGCACAATAAAACCTTGACTTTTTTTTTTTTTCTGAAGTCTCTAAACACCGTTGCAATGCAAATAAATAAATTCAACATCATTCATTTCTACAGTGAGGACAGCTAGTTCCCTTCACTACAGGAACGACTGAAAGATGTTTATATTAATTAAATAGACACTGGAGTTTCTCTTGGTCTAAAACGTGTGTGTTTGTGTGTGTGTATGCATTGGAATAGGATCTGTGACAGTATAAGATGGTGTTTCTTCTTGGATGAGTAAAAATGAGAACTGGATGGTCAAATAAATGTACCCAGAGTGACGATGTTCAGGCTGCAGGGATATCTCAGCTTAGGCTCAGACAGAAAACATGTGAATGGTCCCATAGCTCAGTGATAACCCGGAATATTGTTCAATCGACTTGAAACTCTGTGGGAAAGATTGCTGACTGGTAAATTCAGAGCTGTCTTTGACTCATACAGATTCCTCAAGTGTATGACTCTGACCATTCCTCAGTGGCTCAATAGGTTTGTGATATTTATAAGCAGAATTCATACATTCGCCCTCAAAACCTATTCTTTCTCCTCCTCGGTTATTACCTGAACTGCCTGGTATAAAATAAGCTAAATCCATCCTACTGAAAGCGCTATAGATTGTTTTTTGAAAGTACATTTTGCATGCACTGTCTGCCAGAGGTGCTTCTGGTGTTGGAATTAACTTACTACTTGTCATATATGAAAATTAGGTGATTGGCTTTTGCATATAAAAATCATCTTATGACCAAGTTAATAAGTATTAAAGTTGTTAAGATAGTAATTGTTAAATACCTTTTAATTATGGAGTTTCCATGCTTTCTCTAAATCCATGTCCCTCCCCATCAAATGCCTGATTGGTGAAAGAAACTTTTGATGTATCTCAAAACCCACCAATCATACTGGGCTATGGGGCTGGACAGTGGGGAATTCTGGGAAGGGCCAAGAGGGTATAAAGGGTGGGCCGCTACAAGGACATGCCCCTTTCTTTCCTCCTGGCAGAGCATCAGGACACATCATCTGCTCCCCTGGTGCTGGGTAAGTGGGGGAGGGGAAGGGCCTATCTCTGTCCAGAGACCTTTTATTTTATTTTAAGAGAATTTTGCCTCAGATTAGCTGAAGTTAACCCAGCGCTGAAGATTTCTGCTGTGGGCACATAACCAGTTTGGTTTCAAGGATCTTCAATCCTGCGATCTCGGGTTTTTTCTTTAAAAAAACCCCGAGATCTTAATTATTTTTTTAAAAATAATTTTTAAGTTATTTTAATTTAAGAATTCGGACTGTGTTATTTTTCCAATTTATTTTTCTTGTAATAAACAATTTTTTTTTTAATTAAAACAAGAGTTGTCCTTATTCCATACACTGTATGCACATAAAAGTTTATTTTCATGTTTGTAATGTGCCTTTGAGTTATGGTGTTAGTTGATGAAAAAAGTCCACTACACTACTGCTAAGTAAAAGATAATAGATTTTGATACGTGAGAATAAGGAATGGCTTCCCCCCACCCCTGCAGTGATCCTTTGTTACTTATCTGCCTTTTCTTTAAGTGGCTAGCAGCAAGTGAGAAATTTTTGGCTGTGGATTTATTGGAAGATGTAAACTGGGGAGACGTAGCTTGAGGTTTTAATTAAGATTTTTTTTTAATTCCAAAGCTCTTACAATTTATTTGGTCCACTTGAGTGTTCTGCTGCCATCTGAATTAAAAAGTTTGTTTAGTCCCAGTGAGAGAGAAGGAGTAGAGTGAGAATTCATGACACAATGCTTGCAGCAGCAAGAACTATCTGGTCAGAGTGGAGTAACCCAAGCTGTAGTTAGGCTATAACACTGACTCAACTCATCATGCCACATAAGTGCTCTCTTCTCCTGTTTCCATAGAAGATGAAAATAGTAAACTACTAAATGAGCACAATCCATCAGCTCTACTAGTGAATGCAAGTTTCTCCAAAATTCGGGATTGAGTCAAAGAGCTGCCAACTAAAATTGCTAATTCCATCATCTTGAAAGGAAATTTGTAGACACATAAAAAGTAAAGCTGGAAAAGATAATAAAAGATCCCTTAGTTTATCTTGCTTTCCTGAGGATGAATTAATAGCTACTTAAACTGTTCATGATAGATGTTTGTCTAGACTGTTTTTTGAGTGTTTGAGGACACAGACACTTCTTTCTCGTTATGCAGTTTGTGTCCTTCTTAAATTTTATATTTCAGGTTTTTTCCTAATATTGAGACTTAACCATCCTTCCTGCAATGTAATCCTGTTTCTTCTCATCCTGTGCACAAGTGAAAGAAGTGATATATGTCATGTGATAACATGTATGGAGATTACATGTGAGAAAACAAAACACCATTTTGCAATACCTGGTGGAGACACATAGTCAGGAATGATTTATTACAGGCTACTGCTTTAATTGTAGTCTTCCTTATGAAAAAAGTTATATAAAAAAAATTATAATTCTGGGCCAGTGCAAGGGCTGCTGAAGTCAGTGGAGTTGTTTCACACTGACTTTCCTTTTGCTTTGTAGCTGAAAAATGAATTTCTTTTCAAAGTAAGAAATTATTTAATCCTGTCACATGGCATGAGAGTGTACCTCTACCATTACACTTGACAATTATGTCTGATGTTTTCTAGAAGTTTTTTTAAATGGAATTTGCCTTCTTTTTCTTCAAAGGGACAAGGAAGTTTTCAATTGATTTAAACCAAAATCAATACCTTACTTTGTCATTAATTTTCTTGAGATCAATAGGTCATTTCTGACTAAAATGTCGTCATAGAAATGTAGGCCTGAATGTACATAGCAGGTCTACTTTTCTTGTTCCATGCGTTCCATGTAAGTGTAACTTCACTGAGCTTTTTCTTATCTGCAGCATGTAAGTAAGCAATGACCTGCAGCACTCCTCCTCACCCCTGTCCTTGATAATACCAGATACTGGGTGCACATTACAGGGAACAAATGAGCAGAGAAGTCAAATGCAAAGGCTGTACATTCATGTATGCTTTTTCTGACCATACAGACTTGAAATAAGACAGTAATCTGTGCCTCAAACATTTTTGCACTTTATCCATTTGTGAGAAAGATGTGTGCTGTCATTTGATGTATATCTTCTTCCCTCACAGCTGGGGTTTCAAAATCAAAGAGCTGCTTCTGCAGCTCTTCGGAAAGAATCATGTGCTTCATGATTCTTTCTAGAAAAATCTGTCCCTCAGTCTTCTGCCACAGAAAGAGGTTGATCCTACTCTCCGATATGTCCCTGACTCAAAATGACATGACCATGTAGCTATATAAGTGTATGAGTATGTCACAACCCCAGACTAGACCTCCTGTGATATCGAAGCAGAAGAGAGAGCATTTAGAAACGGAGTACCAAATTATTTTTCAGTGGCTCTGTGTTAAACATCCTTGGAAACACCCTTTCATTCACATGAGAGGATATCTGATCTCTTGGGAAGAAGTCACAAGTCTTTCATGGCCTGTCTTCATCCTTGTCTAGCACATGCACAAAGAAAGTTAACTCAAATTATTAGTCTCTACATAAAATTGTCAGTGACAGAACAAATTATCCACTTGAAGAAACCCAACCAGAAAAATATAAGGCTGACAAATCAGAATATGGCAACAAAAAGACTTTCTGTCAGATGTCCCAGAGTAACGAACACAAAGCTATGTAGAGACTTCTCCCTGAATCCGTCTTACAAAAAGTATGTGCTTAAGGGCCATCTTTTGGGACCATGCTGCTCCTTGGTGGCTTCGGTTGTGTAAGGAAGGGTAATTTAAAAAAGACCACTGTATCTGCAGAGTCTAGAGAGCAGCCTTGATCAGTCTAGAGGGAGTGATCAACTATGAATGTGAATGTGTTTTATCCTTTGTCTCTGGGCTGAGATCTCTTTTATAAACATTTGCAATTATCTGCCAAAAGCTATGAGTCCATGACAAGAGACATATAAATCATCATCTTGAGTAAGGCCTCTGTAGAGGAATTTATACAACCACACCAGGGTAGGAACAATGAGATAACACAGACAAAGATTCACAGGTGGAATCTGCCAGTCCGACACATTTTCCGCCAGCACTAACTTACCCTTCCTCTAAACACTCTGAAACAGCAGCAGTGCATGTGGATGTCTGGAGGGTACCAAGGAGTTCTAGCAGCTGGAATGAAGTGCAAATTGCAACAGTTTTTTTGTAGTCATGTGAAAGTTTGAATTTTCTTGGACTCCCTGTCTCATATCCACCCTTGATATGTACTCTCTTTGCAGTATGTATATTAAAGGCCTTGGGAATTGCAAAGGTTGCCTTATAGGAAGTGCTTTTTCTGGTACTGAGCCTGCATGTCTGGCAGCCTGTTAGCAAAATTCTAGTTTTCTTCCTGTGTGAGCATGCTGAATGAAGCCACTGCTGCTTCTGCCCTACTTCCCCTCAGGTGCCAAGCTTCCTTCTCGTACTTCAAAATGTTAACAACTGTTATCCAGGAGCTGCTTAGTAATAGGACTAGCAAAGCCATGAATTAGTTTCCAGTGTACTGAATCAAGGAGAAAGAAAAACAAAGGAACAAGCAGAATATTTGTTCAGGATCAGTGGACAACCACTGACTCTTCCCAGGCATTTAGGTCCAGACTCCCAAAAGGGTTTAGTACTAAATTCCATTAAAATCAATTTGGATTAACTACTTTTTTAAAAATTCAGACTTTAGAAAGTAAGAATTTCACAGCAAGGATCAATGTTTTCAAATACATTAAATTCAAACAAAGTTGATGCAGGAAGAGTATTATGACTGTAGTTATTGTTGGGGCTGTTACAGAAAATTATTTATGAAGACATTTCTGTCACTGACAGAGTGACAGAGCTTTCTCTTGATTTCTTTAATGTCCCATTTGATTTCATATCAATCCCAAGAAAGTCAAAACACATAGATCCACAATGGGTAATTTTTTAGGGATATGGAAAGAGAATGAGAAATAGAAGGGTGGATGTAATCAAAATATTAGAGAAGAAAAATAGCCCTATTTTTCAGAAGACTAAGTAACTGCAACCATATAACCATTAGACATTCCTGTTGAGAACCCACACTTGAAGTGACATTGATTTCTTAGGATTCAAATGATGTTAAACACTTGGTGTTCCTGAAGTTTAAAAATCCTCACCACTGTTTTTGGGAAAAGGCTCTGGTAATTCCCAGAGCTGCTGTGTTGTTCATCTGCATATTGGGGCACTGAATAAAAGAAAAATTGTGAGAAAAGCCATGTGTGAACATGAAAGTGCTGGTAAGGTGTAGGTCATATTTCCATTGCTCTTAGGTTATATTAGAAATACATATATGACCAAAAAAATATTTGTCCTGCATTAAATTCAGTATTATTACCCTCAGTTCTGAAGTCTGAAGGGTCCTTCTCACTCTTCTGTCCTCAGAGGAAGGAGACTCATTTTCTCCTCAGTTCTGAGGTACTCTGAATACTAAGTCGAACCATGAGCTGGGCTGGCTCTGAAAGACAGAGAATATCTGCTCTTCTCCTCCAGAGATAAAGCATTCACAAGATAAGAGGAGACAGCAGAATGCGTTCATCTTGTCAAGCGACACTTTAACTAGAGTACAACTTCTTAACTGCTGTGTTTGTACAAATTTAGCATATAGAGTGATACTGGCAAGCACTCCTGGAAATTTTCTGAGCTCTTACATGTACAGCATATCTTTCTCCTCCCAACATGTTCTTGTGCAATCTCTCTGCAGCAAGAGGCAGATCAAATTTATTTCAACATTGTGGCTTGGGTCTTAATTCGCTACAGTGATGGCTAGATGTGACAGAAGTCACCATCAGTCAGATTTTGTTCCATACAAAGCAATGAGGGCACCACCCTGCAAAAGATCACTGAATCCTTGTCAAAGAGACATTTGAAGAATGGAAGTGGTGTGGCATGGAGCTTTGGCTATTTACACAAGTCAAATCTGCTGGAATTGCTATGAACATATTAACCCAGATTTGGTTTTCTTCATACTATTTATATCTTAATCCATTTACAGCCTGTATCCTTAAAGTCATCATGGGCACCTTGCAGTATTTTCTATCTCTCTCTTTACCAGCCTAGACAGCAACACATGCAAATGCAATATAATGGCACAATATTTCAGACAAAACTTCAAAAAAGAGTCAGTGAATACATGCAACCTATTACCACTGCAAAAGCCTTTATTCCCTTGGGCAATTCTATAAATATCAGCCTATTTATTTCTCATTTAGCTCAATGTCACTGAAAGTGAATCAGACCCTTAATATTGTTTCATATATCTATTTATGCTGACCACTACAGTTATCCGTCTCACTTTCACAGAAATCCAGGATCTTTGTTACTGCTGGAGGTCTAACATGAGGAAGGCTGAGTCAGGAGGACATTAGAAATACCTGGCATCCATGTAACCTGCTTCCTGGCAAGGATCTCGTGACACCTGTAAACCTTACCAGTCTCTCTAAAACACTGTGGGGTAGATTGACACACAGTGTTAATTAAGACTTATGGTCTGTGTAGTCTGTTGATACAAGCCACTTTGTGTGCAATTGTTTAGAAGAAGAAAAAGCCAGTCAGATGGATGAAGTCAGAGCAGTTAAATATTTATTCACAAATGTAAAATATAGACAACCCAGAAAACTTACATGGTAGCTGTAAATAACATGCCAAAGAGGAAGGGGCCCCTAAATACTTGTGGTTGAAAGGCACCAGTGTCCTGGGCAGCATGAGAGAAGGTTGCTGCTTCTTTTTAACACCTAACTGAAAAAAAAGCAAGAGCTCTTGGATCAGAGATTCACAGCATAGATTACTACCCAAACTATCTGTATACATGACAGAAAGTGTGTTTTCTCCCTAATGGGCTTCAGTCTTTGCTTGGCACATCCTTCAATAGGAGGCAGAGAGTGCTGTACTTTGACAGTGTTGGCCTGCTATGAGTTTCATAAGGTAAAATGTTGCTGAAGAAATAAGATGTTAAATCTAATGCTCTACAGCCCTTAAAAGGTTTCCAAATACAGGTGTTGTATAAGGAAAGGGCTACAGAACTTGACAAGAAATAGGCCGGAAAACTGACAGTAACATCAGAGGCTGCTGTTTCTGAGGACTGGTTTTGGTGGAGATTTGTGGAGACACAGATCTTGAATAGCCTGAGTGATATAAGAGAAACAAGACAGAGAAACATTTCAGCAAGACACAACAGATTTTAAACTGGTTTCAGACAAAAACTCAGTACATTCCTGTATACTACATGCACACATAGACAGGTGTACACACTCAGAATATTGATATCTCTGCCAATACTTGCATGTATCTATAGCTACTTCTGTCATACATCCTCTGTATAACCAACCTCCAAGATAATACCCTACTTTCTTGGAATATCTCTAAAAAAAGAAGAAATATCTTGGAAATCTGTTAGTCTTCATTTATTCACACATACAGAATTTCCCATGCCTTAAACTCATTTATGCAAAAGATAAGAGCACTTACTCTCTTCTGATCTTTTATTAAAATGGTTCCTCAAAATCTTGCAGTATTTTACTTATTTTCATAGCAAAATATTGATGTGACAGGAGGCTTTATTTCTTGAAGGCAATCTGAAGAGAAAAGATGCTGCCTCTGTAAGTAAATGAACACTATTTGTTCAACAACTAGTCAAAAGAGAAAAAAAAAATGAAAGAGGTGGACCAGGTCTGCTGGCTTAAGGATTGTTCCCACTCAAGACCCATTTTCCTAAGTAGCTCTGTGTGGTGGTTCTGCAGGTCTTCTCCTATCATCTGCCTCTCTCCAGCAAAATTTATGAGACACTTTGGCTATGGCTGAGATCTCAGGCAAGTGGGTCATATTACAGTTAGCTCATTTATTCAGAACAGTCTCATAGTCTTTTGTTCAGCTTTAATAAAATGCAATTATTGCACTGTCTCTCCTTGTGATTAATTCAGACAATGTTTACAGACAAGACGTTCTGCAGATATCTGGTAGTATTGCTGGTATTGCTACCCAATGAATGTAACCACGTCCTTCTGCCACTTGTAATTACAGATCCATATCTTCTCTCTCTTTCTCTCTCTCCTTTTCCCTTCTAGTTTGTCTGTATAAGCCCAAACAGATTTCAACTGTGATTCCTAATGGGGTGGTGGTATCTATGCTTGCAGAAAAATTGTCACCAGCATGAGTTCAGCTGTGCTATGAACTGAATTCAAGAAGCTTATTTGCAGTGAATAGCAATTACAGAATTATTGAGTCTATGAATGTATGAACAATGGAACACTTTATACTAGAAGATGGCATTTCTTCTATTAAATGTAGTTTAAGTATAAGCCTTTATATAGCTCTGTCTCTGGTAACACACTGAGCCTATTGATGGTGATAACTGCTCACTACAGATTATTTTCCCCAGACTCATTCTGGGTAGTGGCAGAGAATAGAGGTAAGAACAGACTGAGTAAAAGCTTCCTCCAAAAAGCTGGTCAGAAAACCTCTCTCTCTGAATGAGATTTGATGCAAGTCTTGCTAGTTGAAATTATCTGGCTGTGAGAAGTTAGACAAGAATGTCAAATGGTATCTTCTTGTCTTTAAATGCAACAATTTGTAACTGAAAAAAAGAAAGTATTGAAAAGGTGTCCGAGAGAGATAGAGTGGGCTCTGTACTAGGTATTCTGAAATGCTCTACTTCCCCCACTTGTTCTTTCCTCCTTTTCCAAACACCATTTAGGAATCCCATGTTCAGGCCTGACACAGCTGTCTCTTTTTTTCAAGCGAGCAAACTCAAATCAGAAAAAAGAAAAAAATAAGCAGATTTCGACACCAGCAGGTTCTAATACTTTAAAATTTTCCATTGATACAGAACAAAAGAAAATAGCCCTGCCATTTCATCACAATGAACCAGTTTTTCAGTGTTCTCCAGGCTCATACCCCAAAGTATGAGACTGAGAGCCCTTGTCAGTTCCTGGCTTTTAGTACTCTTTAGAGGGATGTGCAAAGGAAGGGGGAATGAGCCCTGAACACATCAGGCAGAAGCCAACTACCATGTGTCCTGGCATGACTGTATGATTCTGTATTCCCTGTGGTCTGCTTCATGCCCAGACATGAGTCCTGTACCCTTAAGCTAGGTCTGGGAGATGGGGGCGAAGCCGGTGGAATTCTTTCGGCAGCCTGTGTTCAGAACACAGATAACTCCCTCAGTTTTTTCCCCCAGTGCTCGGCTCTTCTTCTCAGGGGAGAGATGGAGAGTTAAAAAGTCTTTGCTTTTTAGCTAGCTTCTTGTTCATTAGCTGAGGCAAGAAGTTTTTCCCAGGACTGTGGCTTCTTCTTCTTCTTCTTCTTCTTCTTCTTCTTCTGGAACTGTTCAGCTTTGCTCTGGTCCGAAATACCAGATCACCAAGAGTCCCATTCCATGGCTCAGAGGGGAGGCCCTGGGCTGCTGCACCCCGCCTCTGGAGGACCTTGGGAGAAGCTGAGCAGGACCCTAAAAAAATCCATCATCTTTGTCCACAACGAGAAGGTTTATTAACTAACATTATTCTTTTTTTTTTTTCTTGTGCCTGCGTGCACCCTGTTTGTTAAATAAATAGTTTTTTTCACTTTCCTCCAAGAAATTCCTTTTGAACCTGTGGGGGAGGGGCTGCCAAAACCTGCCTTCCATTAGAGGACATGTTCATCTCAGGATGTTTCCTCTTAATTAGTCTCAAACCGAGACACCAGCATTCATGCTGCCAAAACACATATCCTTGAACTTTTAAAATCAACTATTCAAGAGGGCACTGTTGTTGAAATTCAGGTAATATCCTAATACAGCTTTTATGGCCTTTGGCTGAAGCTGGCTGACACACAGTATATTCAAACCTGGCAAAAGGACATTTCCTCTACTTTTAATCAGCTATCTAGCCATGCTCTTAGTAACACTGAAGACATTATGCTCATTAATGTGATTATGGCAATATTTTTCATCTTTGTCTCATCGGGGCTTTTTGCTCCTGTATTTAAGGTTGCCTTCTTTATTTTATTTGGTCTTAGATTTCACAAGTATTTCTTTTCCGACAGTGTGTTGTTTTGCTTTTCACGCTCTGGCATTTCTTTCCTGAAATGCTATCGCAGTTGTCTCATGGGAATTGTGGTTCAAGCATCCTATCTGCCCATCCCATTCTCCATGCTGTGCCTTCTCTTTAACAAGCATCTCCAACCATCGTCTGAGAGCTTGTCTTCTTGCGAGGGGGAAAGACATATAACTGTACAGAATCAGAAGAGTATTTTTTACCTAGTGGACAAATTCAAGCTCTTCCTGCTATCTGAATCCCATTTATCTCTAAAGAGTGAGATAATAAAGTTGATTTGCTTTTCCATGTTTTTCTTTTTTTTACTTCCTTAAATGTGTGATATCATGAAACTGCAACATATGAAGTTTGGAACCACTGTGTACTTCCTCTGCTTCCCTCTAAAACACACAGATGTAATTTTGCAACAGCAGGTTGGGAATAAGGGGAGAAACAAGCAACTTAAGAAGAAGAATTTGGATCAAATGCAAATGTACCTAGAAATATTAATTTTCATATATGGCTGTTATATTTGAATTGAGGAGAAAACCCCAGAAACTATGCCAGCAATATTCCTTCAAATCAAATTTACTCAAGGACTCCTTTGAATATCAATTACTTTCATCATTGTTATTACTATTTCTTTTTCTTTTTAAACAAACTGAAATTATTTTCCTAGAATGGTGCTTTGCCCTGTGGCCATCTAGAGCAGGAGATACAGCCCAGCACAGCCTGAAATCTGGTTTATAACCTTGCTCTCCTTGTAACTCAGGGCGAGGACAAACCTGATCAACTGTAATTTTTTTTATTATTCTTTTCAGCCACCTCAAGAAAGCAATTTCTATTCAGCTAGCAACCTACAGTCAAGCACAAATAAACCTGATGGTTGTGGACTTTTATTTCACAGTTAAGACTTTATTACCAAAGGCACAAGTCTGAATGCACTGCATGCATTAAAACACAAGCCAATTCCTTGAGCAGAGATTTGACTGTGGCTGGTGGGAACTGGGGGCTGTGAGCTTGGACTTCTGGTTTCTTATTTTCAGATGAACTGCTATGCAAACCTTGGCAGCTTTAGTTCACAGTACCTCAGTTTCCCCAGCTGTGAAATGATGATAAGAATTAGGTATTATGAGCTGAGGGACAGATTCTGACACATTTATTCAGAACTGAGTAGTGCAATCGATTTCAGTCTGAGGAAAGGGTAACAGCATCTGGCCATTAGTGTTTATAAAGCAACTGCTCTTGGCTGATGGATTAGATTAGATTTCAGTGCTGAGATGTTACCATGAAGGGTTCTTCAACACGGTTTAAATAGATTAGATAAAAAAAGTGTTTTGAGAGGTTTGGGTAAACGAGATGCAGAGAATCCTGATGATGATGGGAAGAACAGTTCCAAGGACGAATAATAAACAGGTAGAGAGGCCCTACTGGAAAAAGACAGCAAGTATTGTGTTTGTGTGGTTTTTATTCCTTTGATATTAGAAGCTGGAAAAAAATAAAAGGGGAAGACATTGTCTAGGTAAAATAAAAACGTAGTATGGGTGTTTTTCTTGAACTCAATATGATGTTACAAAAAAAATAATTATGCCTCTTTTTTCCCTCCTTTTGGAGTTATTTAGCCTTTTTATTTAATCTTTCAGTCTTAGACCATTCTGCTATTTTTAAAAATAGCCCTAAGAAATGAAAAACTGAGAATTTTCTCTTCACATATTCTAAAAATAAATATTTTGGCATTTTTAAAAATTGCTGGCATCCAAACAACTTTTTAATGATTTTTTTTGTTTTTTTAATCTTAATTGGATTCATGCTTAATTTACTATTTTATTTTTTGAGGAAAAAGAAAAAAATCCTTTTTCTGTTCAAAATTGTGTCCTTTCCTGTGCCAAATGGGTGCCAAAGAAGATACTTGGTATTGAATACATGGGATGTTTTTTCACTCAATAAAATACCAAAAAGTCCTTCAAGACCTAGACCTCTAAAGAGAAATTTGACTGCTACCTAATCAGTTTGTAGCTATGTCTTAATTTTAAGTGTCCAAGAAGCATAAATTCAAAGATGTTTGAACTTTGCAGCCACTAGGGAAGGCAGTGGCCCCTCTTACCATCAGCTGCTGCTCAGCTGCATGCCTCCTTTCACTCTTCATTCATTTTCTTAAAAATTCAGAGTGAATGCTTCACCTTCAATTGATCAAAACCTCACAAATGGTAGGCTAAGCATTTCACACAGGGAAATGATTATGTTGTGTGGCGGGTGGGAGATTGATGGCTGTTCAAAGGCCACTAAGATCATGCAAGCCTCAATATTTTTCCAAATCCATCAAAAAATATCCCCTTGAAAGCTCTCTGCTATTCAGGGACTGATTTTTCTTGATTTCAAGGAGAGCTGAACAAAGTTTGCAGGAATTGCAAGAACGGGCAAGCATGGAGCTGATGGAGATAAATTGCTCATGATGGAATGGGCATCCAAAGACCTAATCCCACGATGACAGAGGCTTAAAAGGAGCAGGGGCAGTTTGCAAAGTAGTGACAAACATGGAATAGGAGTGCAGAACAGGATGTGTCCCAGAGCTCTGCAGCGTGTAACAGATCTCTTGCCAGGCGATGCTTTGGGAATTATCATGAGACTCGCAGTGAAGAAGGTCCAGGCCTCCTCAGTCACCTGTACCCTGGCCCAGGACTCTCAATGGGAGGAAAACCCTTTCTAGCAGATGGAGCTTCTGAGCCACAGACACAGATCCTGAAAAAAAAATCAATTTCTGCCAGTGTAGCACAGCAATCCCTCTCTGTCTTACCCACGCACACCATTACTCCACGCTCCCCTGACTGATCACCACCAGAGTTAGGAGGGGGGGGGGAAGAGAGGTCATTTGTATGATGTGTATTAAAAATGACTGCTTTGCACTGCATCTGGAGGCATGACACATCTTCATCTCCCTTCTTCATCTCCCAGCCACCTCGCTGAGGAAAACAGTGCTAGCTCCAATTCACAAGTCCAGAAGACACAGATAAGGGTGCAGTGACTTTGTTCAAGCTATGTGCTGACGATCATGTTGGCCTCTGGAAATAAACCTAATTTGCAAACTTTTTCCTCATTTTATCTCATTTTTCATTTTGTCCACAGGAAAAAAAAAAAAGCATAATGAAAGGTTTCAATTAAATTAAACAAGGAGAGAATATGACTTCAACTATTTATTTTACTGTCTTCACTTTGAAGAGAACAGGAAGGATGAAAACCAAGTGATATTTTCAAAATTCTTTTATGCTGATATTTATCAAAAATATTTTAAAGCAAAATATATGTTTACTTCAGAAATGTCTCTTGGCTAAAGCAATTAAAAAAAATAAACAGGAAGTTCTGTATGAAATTTATTTCTGCCCCAATAAAAAAAGTATTTCCAGTCTCCAATCTAAATGGGCCTTTCCATTGAACAGCAGGTTTGCAAACCCAATTCTAAACTCTACCTGGGTCGTGAAAAGGGAAACCTAGAGTCTCCAGTCTGTTTGTGGCTTTGCCATGGCTGTTCATTTTCCACAGAGGCCACTCCAATACCATAATGATGGATGTAAAAACCAACACCCTTGGACAAAAAATGGATAATAAACATCCCTAGTGCTCATGCTGATCCTTTGAAATGCTCTTGTTTTTTTCTTCATGTCCATGATTTGCCCCAGTCTTCCACAAAACCACTTCTTTACTCCATAAGGTCCAGATTCTATGTCTGAAGTCCAGGGCTCATCTTCACTCTCCATGATGTTTGTGAGAGGGAGGTGAGAAATTATCTCAGATGTGCTATGAAAGTGAAAATCACAGCACAATCATATGTCATCCTGCTTTCTTTGCCTAATCTCTTTGTTCAAATTTCAATCAGTTCAGCGTACCACTGGCAGTAGATGAAAACTGGGTAAACAGACTCAAAACATCCTGTCTTGGTGTTCTTTGCCATGTAAGCTGATCAAAAACAAACACAGGGCTAATATACAAAAACATTCACATGATGTCTGGCTGCGTAACAGCTGTAGGTAGTGGAATTAGTTTAGGCAGGCTGGGTGTGGGCCAGAATGCCAAAGGATGCATTTTAAGTGTCTAGCAATTCAATTGCATTAAGTAGCTCATTGATATCTCGTGCCTATTGTGGCTGAGTACCTGCGATGGTTCATTAATTTTTATCAACAGCCATTATGAAATCATTGCTCTGCTTTCATATTTCGCAGGGACATTATTGTTTTTCCGTGCTGACCCACGGAAAAACAATAAGGGATCAGAGGAGCGATGGTGTGTGTGTGTGCGCGTCCTGTAGGCACTGCCCTGGAGCTGAGGAGGGAGGAGGCAGGGGTGAGGGTGCTGGCTGGGCTGCTGGGGTGAGGAGACATCTCTGTTGGGTCAGGTGCCGAAAGACAGGTGAGGGCTCTGGAGCTGAGGGGGAGGATGACAGATGGCTTGTTTGTTTCCTGGTCTGAGCATGTGAAAAAGTGATACTCTTCACCTGTGTCTGTCTTGCAGCTGCCTTGTTCTGGGCAACAGGTATGAGCTGCTGTGAGCCACCTTGCTCTCTCTTCTACCAAAGCACTTCACCCCTCCGAAGCATTCAAGAACCCTTGTTATGCAGCCCTCAACAAGACACCTTAATTTTGCCCTGTCTTGCTATTTCATGTATTTCAGAGCCTGATTCCAGTTATTAAAAACACAGTTCTTACTACCTGCATTTATATGCAACTCTCAAATGAGAATGACATGGTTTGCATTGTATACACAACACAGATGCTCAGCCAAACAAATGTATTTTGTTGCTTTTTTACTTAAATCTTCTGTAAACAAGAATGGTTTTAAGATTAACGTTTCGAAAATTCTTCAGCTGAGTTATTAGCATTTTTAAACCATGAAAGTTCAATCTCTACAGAAAACAAACCAGTGTTTGTAAGTACAGCTGCTGTACTTTTCCTTGCTAACCTGAGATGTGATTTCACCTAAGTCCTGAGGCACAGGTGCTAGGAAAAGGCTAACTGATAAACCTGGGGGCACCCTGAACCCCTTCACACTAGACTTACATGCAACATAGTAGTCTATCTCTCACAATAAAAATTAACTTTCCAGATTTTGACATCAACCCCATTACTACACACTCATGTTGATTTATTCCTGGTTGAGAGGAGGATCTTGCAAAATTTCTTTTATAGTTTTCATGAAAAAAAGAAAGAAAATTCCAAACTTTCCAGATATGTGCCCCCTCCCCCCCCTCCAACAATTAGATCAATTTGATTCTTAATTTGCAGAATTATTTTAAGGCTTACTAAAGTCAGTCACACTTTTTTTGTTGTTGTTTTGTTTTGTTTTGTGCCAAAACAGTACATTTCTTTCCTGGAACATTTTGAAAAATGTGACATGAAGCATTGCAAAGGTGGGTGATAGCAGGGTTGGTAATGAAAATAGTAGAATAATTTGATTTTTTCCTTCAAAATTAGTATTTAAAATTCGTAAACTGAAATCTGTCTCTGTTTTGTCAGTTTAGGAAAATCAGAAAAGAGCATTCCTGACAACCTTGTACAATCTTTACAAAACAGAAGATATTTTTCAAAAGAGAAAAAAACTACTATATTTTACATAGAGTTGAACATCCAGATCCTAAACAATTCTGCTCTATGCACTGATCTGCAAAGAAAAACATAGGTGGAGACACAAATGATTCAGCCTTTATATATGTTAGGATAAAATTCAAGTTACACAATTTGCCATGTGAATAAGGAGTAAAAGAAAAAGGAATTTCAGCATAGGCCAAAAGAAAACCGGAACAAAGACACAGCAGGAGAAAATACAGAAGCTTGCTTGTTAAGTTACACCTGTGGTATTTATTTCACTGAAATGCTGAAGAAAACCCTAAAACATGCTGGAATCTGTAATATTTGTTAAAAAATGCCTCGTTGAGCAGAGTGTTTTCTGAGCTTTGGAAGTAAGTTCTGATCTGACGCAGTGTCCTGTTCATTGCAACATGGACGAAGCATTCTGGGGGACAATACAGGCTTTTGTCTCTAATGGAAAATCTAATTTGATGTCCATCTTTAGGTAGTGCAGCTGGGGATAATTATACATTTCTGTCACATACTCCAAATGCTCCCTGCTCTGTGGGAGGGTAGGAGGCACAAACACCATCGCCTGATCACTGTAATGGAATATTAAGATCCAAGGGAAAACAGCCGATGATTCCTGGCTTGAAAAGTGAATCGTGGACTCAGTTTTGTCCCCTGACACCTGCTGCTCTGCAGCTTCTGCTGACTCTCTACAGCTCCCTACTATTGTCTGCACCTTCTTGGGGGAACTTCTTGAGCACTGAGCCCTCACAGTCCTGCCTCGTTCCAAGTACACAGCCCTCAGCAAACCAGTGACCTTCCCAACACAAAACTTGCCTTAGTGCTCCACCTCCCTCCTTTTCCAGAGCTTTGCAAAGAGCTTTGTATTTTCACACTGTTGGTTAATAATATATGAATGTGTATGTTTACCACTCAAGGTGTTTAAGTTGATGTGTTTGTTTTATGTATAATGAGACACAGCTAATGTGTTTAAGCTCATGGCTCAGTATCTCAAATTGGTCATTAAAATACCCAACTTTGCTGCACTGATTTATTAAATGGCTCATGGAAATGGCCTCGTCTAGTCCATTTTCTCCTGTATGGTAATAAAATCAAAGCATACAAATGTCAAAACACATGCAGGTATACTAAAACCCAAACATAAACCAACATAAAGTTGTCTTATATGTATGCCTGAACATAAGCACAGAAAACCAGTCATGTTACTGAAAATCACCAATACACTTCAAAAAAATGCCCCAAATCTCTTAAATAACACCTTGGCTCATCCCTGAGCTCATGCTTTGGTGCATTTGATGTATTTTTCTTTAAATATTTTCTCCAGCTGTTCTAGAAAAACCTATCTCATTGCCCATCACCCATACACTGAAGCTCTGTAATACCATTAGTGACCAGCACCAGGGCAAGTATTTCGTATCAGAGCCCAACATCAGCAGCTTCCTCCATTTTTCCTCCCTGTAATTTTCCAGGTCATTGTATTCTCACTATGCAGCAACTTCAGTATCCTAATATCATGCTCTTTTCCTACAGACTGTTGTCAAAATAGTTTTCTAAAAGAGAGAAAGAAACAGGTAAGCTAAGTATTGCAGATGGACTGAATAAATATCAGTGCCATTTTCATTCATTAAGTACATAAAATTAGATTGCCTTACATAAAAAAGAAGGCAAGGTGGCGTGACTGTAGCAGGCTGAAATACCTGATCACTTGGTAAACCTCAGGGTTTTGTCCAAACAAATTACCAGTGCTCAAGTCACACTTATGTCCCCACCCAATATACTTGGGATGTGTAATTGTACCTTCCCAAAAATAAAACCTTATACTTTGTCTGGTCCTCTGGCTCAGTAAGACTGCACATTTCTGCAGGCAGCACAGGTTTGGGGTTTTTTTTTGCAACTGCTGCCAGTGATAGAATTAACACCACAGAGCTGGTTAGCTATTGATAGCAGCAAGCAGATGAGCTTTCAGACTGCAGTAGCTATAGATGTGTCATTACAGAGTGAAAAGGATTATTATGAAAAGCTTCCGCCAGCACAGCTCCAGATGAGGCTTTCCCTTACATCTGGGGAAGAACCAGAGGACATCTCAATACTCTGCTTTCACTCTGTCGTTTTCCTTTTTGCTTTTTACTCTGTCATTTCTAGGCACGCCATAGAGTCATTTCATAGTCACGCTATGTCTCCATGTAGCACAGATTTAGTCCACTGATCAGTGATAGCTGCCTGAGTGTTCCTAAAGCAAGGCTGGCTGAATGAATGCGCTCTCGAAAAAAACAAAAACCTAGGAGAACACCTGTGAGTTTTTAATCTCCTCATCCTCTTCAAATATAATTGAATTGAAGTCATGACATGACAATATCTGAATGCAGCAGTCCAGTCAAACACACATATGAGGACTGAATAGTTCTTTGTCTGTCAGAAAATGCTCTGAAAATTGTCCAGGTTTGGAAAAAGCATCCAAAATAACAGAACAAGAAAAATCCTAACCATATTTATTTTTATTTATTTATTGGTTTGTTTTTCTTTTTCTTTTTTTTTTTTTTTCAGTGAATTTCTCTGTTTGGAGTTTAGTGGCCCAGAAGACCCAGCAGAAAAATTCACCACTTCCTAGAAGAGGTTTATGCCATTTAATTATCAGGATTTCTATTTCAGCCTCTATGATGGTGGCCAAGAAAGCAATTCCTCGGCCATGGGGTTGATAGTCACTAATTATAGACTGCGTCAAATCTGTACAAATTTTCAAGACTAGGCAAAAGAATGGAGTGTGCCAGCACTAGGCTGTGGAAAAGATGAAGACTCATTTGGATCCTCAGCATTAATGTTGTCCTTTTTGCCTTCTCCTGAAAAATGGGAAATCATCCTCTTTTGTTTTGCTATTTCTCATGTGCCCTGTAACTGAAGTCCTTCACTTTCTCTGGAATAGGAAGACTCTAAGTAAGGCAGAATAACCTTTCACTTGCCAACTACAGCTCATTTCTATATGTTTAATTGTAAATAAGCAAACATTTACTTTGGAGAAAGACACTGAAGTTGAATGTGTTAGTGAAGAAAAGAAGTTTAGCATGGATTTTGCACTACTCAAGTTTCTTGCCAGGGACACAAAATGTGAACTAAGCAGTTCATGGTCAGACGTGTACACCCAAACCTATTGACATCTCCATTTTTTTTTCTCCTTATATGCTATAAATACACTCCAATATAAATATTAGATCCAGGGACTGTAGACTGCTCACAGACCTTCCCAACAAGTCTCAGGTGGCCATTTCCATGTCATCAGCCTTGTCATAGACTGACTGTACCAGAGAGGTCAGATCTGCTGTGACACTTATACAGATCAAATCACCATCACGTGGGACTCAAAAGGGAGTCAGACTAAGCTCAGATCCCTCAAGGTGTTTTGACATCTACCTGACACTGACTTTGAAGTGAGCTGGGCAGCTGCAGTCAGACGCAAGACGGCCATACCATAGTCCTGCACTACTTTGTCATCAGGAAGTCCCACTCCACAACCCAGAGGTATGCAGCTTGCAGCATCCTTCACCACTGTTCCCACCCCTGGCTGCAATTCATTAAGTCTCCTGAATACATCTGGGACATCTATAAATATTTATGGTTGCAGGCTGACATGACTTTCTCAAAGTCACAGAGGACTTGCATCACAGAGCACAAAGCTCCTTTTGCTCTAACCACAGGGTCATGCTTCCTTGTTAAACAGGGATGCTCAGTCCCCCCCCTCTGCCCAGTGCAGACCCCTGGGGGTGCACAACTCTGTGGCAGCCCCTCCACAGCCAGCCCTGTCCCTGCTGCGAGGGTCCCTGTCCCCACTGCTGGACTGATACCTGCCTGCTCCTGCCCCTCGAACCTTCACTTTGCAAATGTAGTCTAAGCACAGACCTCAGCCAGGGCTGCACTTCTGGCTGCCTGGCTCAAGCAGAGGTGCAATAAAGAATTTCAAATGCCTTTAAGGCACATTGACTTTCAGAAATGGTTGACACAGTCATTTTTCATTTATTTATTTATTTGTTGGGCACGGTGACTTGTGTGTGTGGAATGTTTTCTTTTCTTCCTTTTCTGGCAAAAGATTGGAGAGCAAATTACTAATATATTATTAATAGAAGACTTTTTTGACAGTTCAAGCAAGCAAGCAAGCAAACAAAGGGGGGAAAAAACCAACAAAAAATTACAACAGTGCATGAAAGTGAATTAGAAAATACACAAATTGAAGGGATGATCTTTGCCCTGGCAGAGAATGGTAGCTGAAGAGGGATTGATGACAAAGACATTGCTGAGACACCTCACCTGAGCAGGGGGCTGGAATATGTCTTCCACAGCACTTCTTGTTCTTCCCACAGATAAGAGTGATGCACTCTTGCTGTCTGTCTCAATATGGAGCGAATTTGGCTGAGCAAAGTCATGGCTGAGCATTTGAGGGGTGTCTGACTGTTGGTACTTTCTTGCTTATATAGCTTCTCCAAAATAGATGAAGTCTCCACACATTTTCTGTTCAGGGACTGCTCTGTATTTAGACAGGGACAATGCACAGAATTGAATAAAACTAACTTCAAGGCAAGTTTTGAAAATCTGACATAAAAGAAGAAAGACTGTCTATTCACCCTAGAGCTGAGCAGTCTTGACTAGTCTTTTTCTTTTTCTTTTTTTTTTTTTAAGTCTTTATTTGAATATCTTTAGAGAAATATCTTCTTCAGCAGTGAAAATTAAAATGGAAAAAATCTAAAGCTACAGAGCCAAGCATCGTGTGTGGATAGATTAGAGTTAAGGCTCATTTGCAGGAGAAAAGACAGCACAACATTTGCCGTGAAAAGAAGAGAAAGGATCTTGCCCCCACTCTTTCTCTTAATAGAGGCAGTTGGGGGAAAATTTCTAATGAATCCTATCCAACCATAAAATCATGTAGAAAATGAATTGTATCTGACAATAAAATAAAAGTGAACTAAATTACAATGTTCCTATATTCGCAGGACAAATTAATTTCATGTTTGGAATACTAATTGTTCACTGGAGGGCCTTGCAAGTATTTATTGTCATTGCTTCATTTGCTGCCAGAGGAACTTTTGCCCATGCAGAACAATATGTTTTTGACTGTAGCACTGTAGGGAAGAGAAACGAGTCTTTTGGAGCAGAGGGGGGAACTTCCTAGGTGCCACCCCCTCTGCTCCCCAGGACAGTTAGTGGAAAGGCATTTGGAGGTGCCTTTGTCCTTTGAAGGTGATTTGTCCTTTGAAGATGGAGAGAGAAGGAAAGTGAACCTTGACAGGAGTTGTGACTGGCACCCACAGACACCACTTGACACGTTCTCCAGATGCCCCATGAAAGGCAGAGGGAGCAGACATGCCCAGGCAGCCCTGGATCTTGGAGGAGCCCGATTGTCTCTCTGCAGAGAACATACCCTTAAGATCTGAGAGGCAGCTATCATTTGGCATGGCTTCAAGGACCAGCAGGTCTGTGGTGCCTGGACAGAACCTGCAAAGAGTCTCAAGCAGCTCAAAGGAGGCACCATGAGAGAAAAAAACATGATTGTACCACACAATTATTACAGTCAGAAGTAAAAATAAACAGAACCTTCCCCAAAAGCAAGATGCTTCTAAAAAATACACGGTAAAAATTCATGTAACTATGTGAAGGCTTTGTGTACATACAGTTAAAAAATATTTTTTAATTTAAAAAACCCATTAAACTAATAAAGCAGATTAAAGATGTGATAATTCAGTGGAGAAGGTTGAAGCTCGATTCCATGACAAGTTCTGTTAATATGACTGTTTTTAGGAGACAGAAATGAGAAGCTATTGCACCCAAGGGGGATCTTGGAGCAATCATTTTTCCTGAAGAGACTTAATTTTGAAATGCAAGGCTTCTTCTGAACTGCCAATGGCTCCCTCTATCCCCTAAAAATTCATGTATATTTCTGATTGACAGGTTTAATGGACTACTTTTGCATGATGCCAAAGCCACCTGATATTCGAATTTATGTCAGAGTTGCTTGACTGTCTCCATCCTCCTTAGGACCTCCTAACTGTACTCTCTCCACACTTAATGAATTCCTGTCTCAGGAAAAGTCAACCAAAAGAGAAGACTGGGCTCCAGTGACTAAGGTTATTTTGGGCACCTTGACTGTTAAAGAGCCTGGGCAATGCAGTGCTGAAAATGAAGCAAACTACAGGGGCTTCCTTTTGCCCAGCATCTCTCTCCCACCATGAACTTCTCCTCCACCAAAGCAAGGTAACAATATCAGGGAAATTCTGACATAGGGCAAGCAAGGCCTAAAAGAACTGAAAGAGAGAGCCAGATCCAGGATCCCTGAGGGATGGGAGATGTGTCCACTCATTTGCATGCTCAACAACAACAAAAAAAAGAGATCAAATAAGAGAAGTAATGTTCGTCTGGGGAAGGCTGAGTGCTGCTGCAGCCTTTGTCCATCAGTGTTCTGGTGCAATGATTCCGTGCTCCTACTTCTGAGGGGGGAAATAAGATATGATGGTATCCAGCAGGGCGATTAGAGCAATCGGTTTCCTTGAGGATAAAATTACAAGATCTGTATTATGGGAAAGTGGAAAGAGTAATTGCCTCCAAGGCTTCTCTCTCACTGTGGGATAGGGAGAAGGCCAGAAGGAATCATTTGCACTGCACATCCTGTTTCATTTCAGTCCCTTCACACTATTCTATTTTCTATTTTCTATCTTTTCTTTGCCCTGCTAAACTCACATTTGAGAGGGCTTGGACTGGCTCCAAAGCTGTCTTGAATAAGAGGAGCTGTTTTTCCTATTGACTGAGATGAAGTTTTGACTGAGAGGGTGCATATGCTTCTTGTGATTTCCTCCTGCTTGCCTTTTGCCCAAATCCATGGCTTGTTCCCTGTGATGTACCAATGTGTTATGCACTTGCTCATCCCTCTGATCCCCTTCTTCTAGGTATTTAATCTGCTGCTCTCAATCTGTATAAAACCAATTTTAGACACTTTGACAGGATTTCCCACAACTTATGAAGATTTGTGTTTAAAATATGTGTTTGCCCAGAAAGCTCAGGTTTACTGTGCCAAGGGCTGTAGCCTTACATGCACCACTCAGTCCTTCTGAGCCAGTATTGTCCCCTGCCAGGCATGCAGACCCATTCATGTGGCATGCAAGTGGCTCCTGGGCTCCTCCTGCAGCTGAGTCCATTCAACATGCTCTTTTCTTCTCTTGGAGATCAGTTCATCTGGAGGGAGATGAATGGACTGCCCTGGGACTCCCAGGACAGAAAAAAAAAAAGGGTTTTCATAGAAAAGGATTTTAAACAGATGAGAGAGCTCCTTCTGAAATGGGAAGCAGAAGGCATGCAGAAGTAATGCAAGGTCATGGAGGAAAGTCACTGCTGATATTTCTGGAAAGTGTTGAATGATTACAGAGAAATAATTTCAGAATGAATGGGATGAGTGGATCAAACCCAGACTGGAAGGACAAGTGAGATGGGTGGAAGAGAGAAATGCTGCACATAGATGTGATGGCTTCCTGCATTTTGTTCCAATGGATTTGACTCTCCCCATCTGAAGCACTTAGGCTCTAAAATTTTTCTTAGTGTAAGAGAAAAGAAAATCCACCTTCACAGAACAGAGTAACAAGTCCCTTTCATACTTGCACTGAAGAAGAATAGACTGTTCTTGTTCAATCCTTCTGTCTTAGCAGGAATAGCACACCCTAACAGGTTTGCCAGGCATGAAAAGCAGGATCTACAACTAGAGACAAGACTTTTATGGGAGAATATATTTCTCCAGATCTAGAGAAAAAAAGTGGAAAGCTTAGAGAGAAAGGAAGGTTTAGGACAAGTAGGGAAAGAGAAAGACACCAGGACTTTGTTAGAACAGACTGAATTTAGAATTTCTTTGAGAGTGAAGAGGAATCTCTCCTCCAAAATATTCAGACATATGTTACAGAGTTCCCTGTGCTCTTATATTACCACTGAAGCTAATAATTATTTTTGAAATTTTACATCTGCTTTTTCTGAGTGGAGATGCTGTTACACAGCTCAAAGTTGATAGCTGAAAATATGGTCTTTTTAATGGATAAATTTACTGTCATTATAACTACCAAATAATTTTCAGTAATAGTGTTCTATTCTCTTCCCTTGGGCACCAGGGATCCAATAAAACATGAATAAGATGGTTTGGGAAGTATGGATATTAAGAGTCTTCCCACCAAAGACTATCCAGAGACATGGACAACTTGTGGATGTGGTCAGTACTGAGGAATTGCACCTTGGGATAGCTGGAGATCTCTTGCTGTCACTTCCAAAGGCCTGGCACGAAGACTGGTCAAGACCTTCCACTGGATTCCTGCAAATCCTGCACAACATGCAGAAGTGGGAACCACTGCCTCTCTTGGAAACAAACTAATTTACCTTTGTCAGAGACAGTTCATCTCCTTGATCTAGCTGAGCCTAAAACTCAGCAGCAAATGAGGCCAAGTACTTCTGGACACAGAATAAATATGTCTATGTATCAGTTTCTTGCCTCGAGGTAAGACAGCAGTTCATTACATCAGGCAAGCATCAAGCAGCAGCAGGTCCTCCACAGGGGTGAGATTTCACTGTTTTGCATGTCAGTGATCTCTGGTTTCTGCATGAGACCACAGACCAGAACCACATTGCCAGCACAATCTGAATGTCCTGGGGATGTGGACATCTCGCCTGCATGGCCGTGCTGATCAGAGGTGGCAGCCCAGTGACTCTCCTGTCTGACCACGGGAGAGATGCAGCAGCAGGGAAAGCTGCACACCAACACTCACTGTGTTGCAGGGATATTATCATCATTAAGCACCAAGTCATTCTGTCAACAGGAACCAGGTTTTTTTTGTGGCTGTCACATGCTAAGGCATGTGCTGTGTGGGTTGGTTTCAGTGCTGTGGACATATGTTGTGGATGGTGTGAACTGAGACCACAAAACTCATGGCACACCCTCTGGTAAAAGGAGGAATAAGCTTTACACCTATAATGAGAAAGGAAAAAAACTTCAGATTCTCTTATTCTGCTGGTTTGCCAGCAAACAAATATTTATGAAGCAAGAATCACAAGAAAACACACTCTAAGTATTCAAAAAGATGAACTCAATACCTTTAGAGAAAATGAAGGAAAATTTTCTTTTTGGGATACTCAAAACTCCTATTTTACCATGATAATAATCATCATTAAAAGATTTGCCCTGCACGTTTGAGGTTATAAAGGAAGACAAATATCAGATGACATTGAAACACTGCATCTTGAAACCCAGTGCAAATAAAAAAGGAGTTTTATAACATAATTACATTCCCATTAATATGTTAATCTCTTATATACAGACAGAGAGAAGCAAATGAATTACTTTTAATAATTAACTCTGTAGTGAGGTTTTATTGCTGGAAAAGAAGATTTCTCTATAGAAGGATATTTAACATTTTAATTAAACTGGTTTTGATAGATGTTTACTGTTGCTTCTATTTCTGCTTAAAACAAAACCTTACGGTTAGGAGAAAATGTAATTTTGTCACCAAAAAGGAGTTATTTTCATTTGAAGGAAGGTCTAAGGTCCCCTCTTCTTTCCTGTCTAGTTAGTGTACACCAGTGGTATAGTGTGTTTTAAGAGACATGCATTACTTAATGGAAAGGTTCCATTTTGTTTTCTTTTTTCCTTTCAATAATTTTATACTTTTTGTGCCACTGAACATTGCCATCATATTTGACCTTCCACTAGAAGGCTGCCTATGTTTTGGTGAAAGAAGAAAACTCAGAAAGGATACTCTAAAAAAGTTAATCACAGACTTCTCTGATAAAAACTGCCAAAGGAACCAATATCATGGGAAAAGTAGCCTTAATGAATTGCAGAATCACAGGACCCAGGCAGGAGAAAAGAAAAAATGGGCAAAAAAAGAACAGGACTGAAAGACATAAAGAAATGAAAAGTCTAGCAGGGATTTCCAGGCAGTGAATCTGGACAATGTACTGCTCTGAAAATAAGTCAGCAAGCTTTATGCATGGACTGGCAGTTGAGCTTGATACATAAACTGATAATTGCAAGGCCTTGCAGATGGACACCTACTTTCCAGACCTGAAAAGGGGGATGCAGATCAGCTAACCCTGCAATGACTTTCTCTGGTGAACTTGAGCATGACTCTAGGCAAAAAAACATCTGAGTGAGAACAAACCATATGGTCTCCACAGTTCATAGACAGTGCTCGAAGCTGCCACCTGGAAGGGTCAGCTCTGATGCCAGCTTGTGCCAGCGCGGCTCTCAGCCCCACTAGAAATAGTCCTACAAACCCCCGCTCCTTTTCATATAGCTTTGAAATCCAGACAGCAAGTGAGATAAACGACAGATCAGCATTTGCTCTCTGGTTCCCTGAGCAAATCAATAGCTCCCTCTCATTTTGGTCCATAGCAGTGATTTCAAAAGAAATCTATAGACACAGGTTTTAAAAAAGCATGAAAGGTCCTACAGATGACAAACACAGGACTCCCTTCCTGTGAGCCTTCTAGACACCACATGCACAAGATCTGTGTTGAATTATTTAGACGAGGAAATGCCTTTCAGGCACTTGTAACAGCTCTGGATACCATTCAGCAATGAGGAGAGATGAGCACTGAGGCTATTTGCCTTAGAAGGAATTAAATAACTGCAGGGAAGCTCTGTTACAGCAGCATTTGAAGTGCTTTATTGAAAAAAGTAAATGAAGCCAGAAGTCTTGGCCACCCTGACCGCTCGCTTATAGTGATCCTGGATACTGAAAAATACACAGATGCTGAAGTGAACACCCCAGGCCCAGCAGCACTGTCCTGTGAGAAGCCACAGGGCTTTGGAGTCTGTCCCTGATTTTGGGCCCTCTCAGACTAAGGTGTGAGCCACCTTGTTTGTCTTCAGAAGGCAGGTTGTCATTGAACATGTAAACCCAGTGACAATGGCAAACTTGGTAGCTGTCACTCCCACACGACAAACCCTCCTCCTGAGGGATGGCTGGACAAGCATGAGCAGCATGACTCAAGCCTGCACAAGAGCAGAGCATTTCTGGATTTATTTCTAACGCACACGTTGATGAGTTGAATGGATGGGGAGAGAGAGGACAGGAAATCAGGGAGGGAACATTTCTTCATCTTAGAGAGAAATAACAGAATGATTGAACATTGGATACTGCAGGACAGCACTGCATTGGTGTCTCCCACACCACCTGCCTGTGAGCATCCATATGAGCAGCCCTGCTGAGCTGCATGTGCATATCAGATTATCCACATTAACCTACAGACAGTGGGGAAGATGAAGCCTCATAAAATATTTTTTTCTGAGTCCACCACTAAGGGAGGAGGAGATGGGAGCAGGTGGTACTTTGGGCAGGATTACTGTGGGCTGGTTCAGTCTGATGAAGTGGCGAGCTGGAGCAATGAGTGCAAACAGCATTGTCCCTGCACTTGTATGTCAGGATGCAGCTTCTTTCTGATATTGTAAAGAGGCAGCAGGCAGGGCGTCTGTCTCAGGACATACAACCTTCAGGTTTGGTGAGTATTCTCCTGAGATTCTTATTCCCTTCTGATCTGTAATTCACACAGATACTGGTGAGCTATGTACTACATTCTTATGTTATCTGTCATTGCGTCTCTTCCTGAGACAGAGCAGACATGACTCCAAGGCTACCAAAACACTTCCACAAGTTAAAGCTAACATCTTGGGAAATGATAACAAGTTAGATACTGTGTGACCAGGTGGTCTTTTTCTTGGTACAACAGACAGGAGATATCTGAAAACGAAAGCTCTGACCACCAACACTGACCTCTTATCTACAAGGGCAGCAAGAGAGTCTTTAGACTAAAATCACTTATTGTGACAAAACATCCAACAAGATTTTTTCCTTCTGTGGATCTATTTCACAACTTCTACCCACTGATCAACTCCAGACTACCTGTGTCTTGTGTGTCTGCACCCTTCTGCCACTTTTTCAAGGCATATTTCCCTACCCTCACTCTTATTGAATAGGACCCTGATGTAATTCAGTAGAATTACTTGCAGACATAGGATGCTAACCTATATTGTAACCATGAATTTTTCCCCCTTTCTGTCTACATTTTTTTTCTTCCTCAGATATTATCATGAGGGATTCTGATACCTGTGAGTAGTATGAGGCTTCAAATCCCTGTCTTAATTTTATAGGATGGTCTGTATATTTATTTATATCTGTAAGTATAACATACAAAACTGAGAGCACTTTGCCTGAAGAAAGAAAAGCAAAACAAAGCTGTATTTCACTGCCAGGATGCTTTTAAGCAATTCCTGAGTAATTTCTTCTGTCTGTAGTAAGGTATTCAATAAGGAAAGTATAAGGAGATTATTTAAGAATAAGACAGGCTTTTACTTTTGATTTGGAGAGCGAAAAACCCAAGAACAAATGAAAGCCAAGCCACCACAAAAGAGCAGCATGTCTTCTCTGTCAGGCACAGAAGAGGAAATGGCTGCCAGCAGGTACTCCAGTGATTCCAGGGTACAATACAAAGCAAGAAACCCAACCCTATGAGCCAGACATCAGAGCAGTTAGGGCCATCAGCTGTGCCTTCACAGCCTCCCCAAATCCCTTTGATGTCTGGCTTTCCAACAGGCACTGCACTACCCCTCTCGTTCATAAGGGTCAGCAGCTGCCCATGCAGAGGTGCTACAGCCTCTGCTGCAGATCTCTCTGTCTTTCCCACACCTGGCTGGAAGTGGTACCACTAGCAAAGAAAGGAAAAGAGTGTCTGCTGTGTGCTGGGCTAGAAGCTATGTGAGGATAGTGAGAGTTATGCCCTCAGTGCAGCATGGAAGGACACCAGCTTTGATTTCCTCATAGAAAGAGCCGTGATCCTTCAGATCCGCCCCTCCTGTCTTTTCCTCAGCCTCTTCCTTTCTGAAGGGCAACTAAAGCTCTTGCTCAGGCATTATGTAAATACAACATCTGCACCCCATGCTATGAAAGTATTGTGGAAGGAAGTACAGAAGGCACAGTGGCCTTGTGAAGTACTGCGGAGAAGGGGAATTTTGACAGTGCAATATCATCATTCCTTCTCCTCAGTTCTGTTTGTGAGGGCAACAGTCTGTGAGCCCCTTGCCATTACAAAGGAATGCTGCAACATTAATTTTAAATACATGGCTTTATGAAGGAAAAAAGCAAAAATGGAATCCTGATGGTATGATGAATTCTAATTTTTCAGAGATGACAACAGACAATTTTCGAGGAAAGCCAAGTGACTTATTATCATTCAACAGATGAAGGGAAATGGCTGAAGAGGTGCAGTTCTCTGACATTATCTGGACAAATAATGATAGAAGGAGGAATGTTCTGGTCCCTAAAGTAAATAGTCCTATTTAAATACTATATTGAAAAAAAAAAAAGGATTAATTTGCAATGAGTCTGAAGAGCATTAACCAATTAGCTATATATCCCTGGGTCCCTGAGAATCTCTCCTAGGCTCCTGCAACCTTGGTCACACCATATCCATAATATCTCAACAATCCTACCTCCGAAATGAGGATGAACTTGCAGCAGCATCGCTACCAGACATGAGTGACTGTTCCTGAAGTTCTCCGAGGACCTCAAATGCAAGAGGTGGAGTGAGGTGCAGAGTTGCTAATTATTTTAAAGCCCCTTCATATTAATCAAAGTGTCAAGCTGATTCTCTCTAATTTAACTAAAGAAGACAGAGCTTTCACAGTGGGAAATACTTTAAAGTTCACCAGGCTTGCATGACAAATTTACTGTATGCTTCCTGCTTGCCGGCTCTGTGTGTGCTTGATGGAATTTCTTTTGCTGTTTCTACTAATTGTCAGAACTACTTCCAGTGGCTTTAAACAAATGTTGACTCAATCCTGCTGTGACATCTCAAAGATGAATGTTTGATATCACAGATTGCTAGGAAACACAGATATAGGAATGAAATGCTACTTGAGATCCTACCTGGTTGGTGCAGAGTGGGGCTATGAAGATACAGCCTGACCCAGAAAATGTATTTAATAGACCAAAAAGGAAGATTTTAAAAAATGCATAAATACATGTATAAGTGGATTTAAATATGCATTTGCAGGAGCCAAAACAAGATATTCCTAGAGAGAATGGGCTATCTCCTGGGAAAGCATTACATGTTTCATAACCCTCCATGAATGATTTGATTTTGATTTGGGAACCAGCAAGAAATTCAGTGCAAAAATAGATAAAACTACATTTCATTTAAATATTGTCAGTGAAACAAAAGATTTGATGCAAACTGACAAAAACCAGGAGATTCTAAATGCCTTATGCCTGCTTTTGCTCCCAAGTTCATATCTCTAATGACAGTGTGCATTTGTGTGGCAGCAGGCAGGATGTGGAATGTCAGCTGCAACACCAACATTTCCTGGGCGTTTTGTCATTTTGATCATGTCTCCAACAGCAGGGAAATGTTTGACCCAAAACACTAGACCCAGATAGCCAAGCACAGAGTAATTCTCCCTTTTCACCTCTGTCAATGCATCCTGTCACTGGTTGTGCTGGTCCTCAGAAGGGCATGAGGTTTTTTTTGAGCAAGGGACATTCCAAAGGAGAAGATGGATGAGGTAATTGCAAAGCACAGGCATCATGGTACTGTGTCAGTGATTAAGATATTAAAAATTAATGATCTCAACTTATTGGTAGCCTCAGTAAGGGCAAGATGGATAGTGGAAAGAGATTTCTTCTAACAAGATCCCCATTTATTCCAGTCTTAACTAACATCTCTTAGTTATTCCAGTCTATGTGATGAAGACCATCATGCAGATGATGACCCTCGGCACACAGGGTAGTAAGATCTGGAGTCTGAACTGTACATAATTCCCTTTGCTTACCTGAAGCTATAGCTATTGCACCAGTACAGCTGAAGTGATATGCAGTGAAGGAATATGAATTCTGTGTCCTGTGCCAGCCTCTAAGCAATGAATCTGTCTTTACTGTTCTTTTTTTCAGTTGAAGAACATCTTTTCTTAGAATCATTGAATGGTTTGGGTTGGAGGGGACCCTAAAGATTATCTAGTTCCAACCCTGTGCCACAGGCAAGGACAACTTCCACTAGACCAGATTTCTTGAAGCCCTGTCCGGACTGGTCTTAAACTCTTCCAGGGACGGCACCCATAACTTCTCTGGGTAACCTGACGTGGAACCAAAAAGGGGGAATTACTTCATCACCTATGGTTCTAATCAGTAATTCTTGTCAGTTATGCTAGTTTTCTAAACTTACGAAACTGTATTCACCCCATGTGAGGGTGAGCATTTGGGCATTTTTCCACATCTGCTCCTGTAGGCCTCCAAAAAAGACCAGCCTTTGTATTACCTCCTATACGAATATTATCCCGAAAGTATGTTGCTTCATTTCTAGGGTCTTAAGGCATCACTAGAACAGGTTACCCAGAGAAGTCCAGGTCCTTTTCCCTAGGGCTGCTCACAATCTATTCTCCACCCAGTTAGTATATGTGTTTGGGCTTTTTTTGTTTAGCAGAAAAAGGACTTTATATGGGACTTTATTTAGGAAAAAAAGCCATAGGCCACCAAATACTGTGGGCGGAAGAGCTGTCATTTGCAATGATAAAATGTCATTAATTTAAAAACCAGCCTGTTGTTTTCATGCACTCCTCACTCCCACTCACTGCCATTTTGGGGGGAAATCTAAAATTATTTGTATGTTTCTCACAACCATGTCAGACTTTGACATCCTACTGGTCCATAGGATGAGGTTTTCAAAGCTGTTTAGGTAATAGAGCTACAAGCTTTACTATGAAGTCCACAAGAGACTACATACAGACAAAATTTTATATCAAAATGACTTCGATATTTATTGCAAAGAAAACAGAGAGCAACAGAAAACCAAGGGAAGTGAGTCGTCAAAAAACACAGAGTTTTGTCAGTGTAAGAATTTTTCTTCTTAGTTACTTCCCTCCCAGGCCCCTGTGCAGTCACAGCAACTGTGTTTTGCAGTGGCAAAGGTCTTGAGGGGTAAGAGGGTCTGTCAGTGATACCTGTCATTCAATTCATGGTCCTTTGGAAGCTCCCAACTCTCTAGATTTCACCTGTCAGCGCAGAACAGGGGGAGACTCCAGGAGGAAAGTCCTGCTGGTGGTGATCCAGCTGCAGAAGACACTTTTCTTTCTGGGGTGGCATTGTGGGTCATTGCACTGCCAAAGAATTCACTTAGAGAAAAATAAGCTACAAAAAGAAAAACAAAAGGAAAAAATAAATTGAGGTTTGTTATAAGCTGTGTCCTGTATCATAAAACAAAAATAATAAAATAAGCCAGGCTCCTTAGGTGAAGCTGAGAACTAGCTGACATTCACTCATGATAGTGCATCAGAGACTTTTTGGGGATAAAATCAAGATGTAGATAACAGGAAAGTTAGGCAGTCAGGCCATGAGAACAAATAGAGTTGAGGAAGTGACTTATGTCACCTTGAAATAGTTTTTAACCTCCTAAGAATCAACAGTAGAAATGAACTAATTTATTTCAGAAAAAGACTGGATTTCTCTCCGTGACTCTGCTTCTTTGTTGTGTGATGGAGCCTGGAGTCTAGTGTGTGCCTGCCTCTCTGAGCCATTTGAAGGAAGTTGAGAAAGATGGTACTAATGTGGGGTGAAGGGTGCTGCAGGGGGTTGTGGGGCTGCCAGTGATGGCTGCTGGATGAGGAACCTCATCCCAGCTCTGCTGACACCTGTTTTCTATCAGAGCTCACAGAGATTAGAACTCTTTTTCAAAGAAGGGGAAAAGATGCATTCCTGAAAAAATAAATGTTTTATTGGATTATTTTTCCTCCTTTCTTTCTCTATCACACACACACACGCACACATACACACACCAGGGAGTCAAATGCCAAACATTTCCTTCTGGAGTTTCTACTGATGGAAGAAGGCTGATATTTTTTGAAAGCCTATACAGTTATGTGATTCAGATAGCACTGTTTTTTCCATAAATGGGTTTGGCCTGCAAAGTTTTTTACATTCACTATTTATTCTTGTCATTTTTCTATTTCCATTGCCATTATTAGAATGAGCAAAAATTTCTTCCCTGAGGTAGAAAACCAACTTTAGCAGAGCTGGTGATAGAGGAGAAAGGTTTAAGGGCAATACTGAAACCAGCACTCTCTGATGACTTCCTGCTCTGTTTCACAATATGCGTTGTAGGCTGTACTTTTTCCTGTATTTTTGCACTGCTACAAAGCTGGGTAGGTCACCCCAGATTCTCCTAATCTATTCATTTAGTTTACAGCTGAGTCTGATCAGATATCTGTCTCTGGTACCCAGCTATCTCTTTTGCTCTTTGATGGAGCACCAACCTACCAGAGGCTGCTGACAAGGTCAAATTCATTGATCTGAGCTTTTCCACCAAATGAATGGCACACATCTCTATGACAGCAAGTCAAAGGGTTACAAATTATAATTTGAAAGGAGAGAAAAGCACCTCTGAAAAACAAATATGAAAGAAGAAAAAACAACTTTTAATTTGCTGCTGTTTTTGTAAAACAAATTTGAAAGAAGAAAAACAGCTCCTTTTTTTTTTTTCTTGTGTCTAACATATTCTTTTACTCACCCTGTCCACTGAGATACCTTAGGTTTAGATATTTTACCAAAATGTATTTAAATAAAGTCAAAAGGTTCAAGCCAGTTGTTTGCTATTGGAATCCTTAATCACCAAAAATCTCCGCTGAGACATGACTTTGGTCTAGAGTCTGAAATAGCCACAGGTTAGACTGAGACCCTGGAGCACATTGTGCCTGGGATGCAGAATTTCCAGAAACTGAATTCAGCCTTACAAGTACAGAACATCATTAATGGATACTGTAGAAAACAACCAACCAACCAACCAACCAACCAAACCAACCTACTAAACTCAGGAGTTATGATCCAACCTGCTTTCAGTTACTAATGAAATGCAGCTTCTGTAAGCAGGACAAGAGACCAGGGATCAAATCCCTTGTGTGGCTTCTCTGGAAACAAGAAGAAGAGCCCTGTTTGCACCAGACAGGGCTCTGCCCTTCTGTTTTTGTATGCAGACACAAATTACAAACTTGTTGCTGCACTGTAGTATAAAACAAAATCACCACTCTGCTTTGTAACTTCAGCAAAGAGTAAATATGCACCTACTCAGTTAATGCTTAGTGTTGAACAGAGAAAGTTTATCAGGAGATGCTCCTACTATCTGTATTTATATAACCTATGGAAATTGGGCAGTGCTTTGAAAAGCTGTCATATTAATTGTTCTTTCTTGAAAATCATTGTAGCGATGATAATTGTGGTGAGGTCTTTTTTGATGCTGGCATGGATATTGTAGGCAACCCTGTGGAAAGCATCTTTCTTCAGCAGGCATTAGTCTTCAAAGCTATGACAAGCTAAGGTTACTAAAATCAACCTGTCTCTGTCATGCCAGACTGGGAGGAAGATTCTCACTTCACATAATTTGTATGGATTAAGGGAGACACAATCTTTAAGGGATATTTATTTTAGTAGGGTTATTCCCCAGACTATCCAACATTTAATAAAAAAGTCAGTTAAAGGGAATCCTACTTCAAAAGGATTCATGTGCATCTCTCATTTAACAAGGGAAGTAAAAGGATTTGTAATTGATTATCATGAAAGATTAAAAATGGTAATCAATATATTAATCATGATGATCCAAACCCCTGAGGACAGTTACAAAGGCAATAAGAGAAACCAAGAGTTTGTTCCATCTCCCTATTTTGAAAGAGTTAATACCATGTAAAAAGGGAAGTGAGGATAGGTGGACTCAGGAATGCAGTGGGAAAGGATAAGATCAGTTTGGTATTGTTACCTAGATGTACATGACCTGCTGATCCTGATTTCTTCATTCACTCTGGGTGAAATTCATCCCTCTTTAGTCCATCAGTTCAAAGTCTTTGGATTATTTATAGTAGCAGAGATAATGCTCAACTGAGTATTTGAATGATATGTAAAGCTTATGCTTGTGTTGTGCACAGTGAATTCCCTTTTAAGGACTAGTTTGCTATCTATGGACGTTCAGTTCTGGCCCTCACAGTAGCAGAAGGCTCTCTAATCACCCGTCTTATCAACAAATAGGAAAGTACTACTCCTTACTAAGTGCTGTTCAATGATACATTTTTACAGGCATCTAGTGTCAACCCTGTGTGAAGAAGAAAAGGATAGAGTAGGGTTTTAAACTGTCTCTCTGTTTCATGGAGACTCCTGTGGAGGCTTCTGAAATGACAGGATGGATCTTGCTGGAAATAAAGCGGTTCATCAGAACAATTGTTTAGAAAATTCCAAATGTGTCTTTCTGCAGTTATAATAGGAAAGGCTTTGCAATCTCTACAACCTAAAATATAATCTTTCTTATTATAAAGCTTTGCAATGTGTAACCTGACTATCAATTTTACAATATAATTTTTAAAAATTTTTGGCATCAAATGAAATACTTGTTCAAATCTCAAGCATTTATAAATAGATTTAAGTAAAAATAAGAAAAATATAAACCTGAAAGTTACTTTTAAGGAGGAAGGCTAAATTTAAATCCTCATTAAATATCAGATTTATAATATTTTTCTCTTTGCATGATTTTGTTCCTCTTTTCATTCCATAAATAAAGAATTGGGTATAACAGATTGAATCAAAGACTGATATCATTAACCTCAGCTCTTTACCCAAGAGCATTTATGTTGAAGAAGTATGGCCAGTATTGTTATCATATAAATTTTATGAAAAAAACTAAAACCAAAAAAATGCAGACGGATGGTAGTTAATGGTGGTTCACACAAATCATGCTACGTGCTTTACTGATAATAAATTTGTATGAACAATATAATTCCCTTACATTAAAGATTCTTAGTTGAGCCTGCTGTTAATCTTTATACAGAATCTGGTAATTCTTTGTGAGGGTCTCATACATACAGCATCATAGCCCAGCCCTTTTGGGGTAAACAGTAGCTTGCTTTCATGAATAATATAATGCTTCATTGGAAAGGACACTTTTTACTGTGATACCTTCCTGCATTACATGTATAATGTTCTTTAATGCTGGTAAATGAAGTTGACATATCTCAATGAATTTATATGGGTGTTAATTGTTAACTAATATTACTAATAAACAGCAAAATTGGTACCACTATTTGACTCTTTAAGATGTTTTTTCCACTTCCCAATCTCAGACCACTTTAAAAATCTGTGGTGTAATAAGTCTCACAATACCTCTAATAGTTATGTCAGGAATTTGTCATTTTCTCTTAACACTTGGAAGGAAAAAAATAGCACAATGACATTTAATGATTCACCCAAGAACAAGGTCTTGCCAGAGCTAGATTAGTACCTGTGCCATTCTATTCCAGGTTTCTGTTCTCACGACTAAACTGGACAGTTTCCCGAAAGCAGCATGTTGTCAGTAAGGGTGCATCAAAACAAGACAAATATGAGCAGTAGAGAATACATGAAAGTAGACAAGTGGGAAAGCATTAAATGAGTCTTGCCAAGGAGGAAGGAGACAGCTCAGGGACCTCTTCATCTCGGAGCAGCAGGGCTACCTACTGTGCAAAAGAAGTGTCTCTTTGGGTGAAATCATTATGAGCAAGCTCAGAGAAGCAGCAGAACAGAGATGACCAGCTGTTAACAGTGGTCACTCCTCCAAACTGCTGAGAGTCCTAGATCAACTTAGCTCCTACACAGAGACAAAATCAGGCACCAGCAAGATGCTTACTCTCTCTCTGCCTAGAGGATTTCTGTTTGTCACTCTCAACAAGAGCTGGCTTCTCACACACTGGATTTTTGTCACACCGAGGGTCAAATCAATCAGAGCACAAGATCAGTGAGGTGGAATCCCTCTTCCCCATCTGAAGACCATTTCCACATCCATCAGAGTATGCTCTGGTCCTGGCTACAGCCCTAGCCATCACCTAGCTGCTAGAGCTTGCTTGTAGTACTGTGAACAAAAAAAAAAAAAAAAAATTAGACTTCTCAGGACCCAAGTAGTGCTCCCTGGGCTGCTGGCCAACCATACAGTGTTGGTGGACTTACTTTACCACACTAACAGTAATGGGGACAGCAAAGGACTTTGACATCCCTCATTTCTTTTCCTACCAGCCTTCCAGGTGCAAACAACTGGATCATCTCTGAATATTTTTCCACACCACCTAGTTAGAGCTTCCTGAGACAATTTCAGCTGAAGCTGGGGAAAGATGATACTGTGTTGAACTCACACAGAAACTGGGTGAAGATAAAGGGTGCAAGATTAATTCTGACCTTTCACGGTGTTGAAGTGATTAATTATGCTGTTTTAATATTGTTTAAGAATATGATCAAATTCTATAAGCATTTTATGACTGTTACTTTGTTATTATTAATAGAGAACATCCCAATAAATTCATTCTGTTCAGCACCTCTGTATACATCCTTTTCTAGTCTACATAGTGCAAATAAACCAGCTGCACTTAAGAAAAAAAATGAAAATAGAAGCTGACTATTTTAAGCACCTTTAACAACATGGCACATTCAGCATTGCCTGGAAACAGTGGTTTGGTGCTAGTTCAATGGGAGCATTGCTACTCACTGAGTCCCCAAACCTACCACCCCCTGGTGCTTTCAGATTTCTCTCAAGTGAGCATCCATCCAGTTCAGTTTGAGAGTGCTGACAAGAAATCACAGGCTGAGATGGGGGAACCCAAAAGAAAAAAGATGCATTTAGCCATAGCTACACAATTTTGCGACTTATGCCCTAAATAACTGAATAAATGAATATATAGAAGTAAATAATCCTGAAGGAAGCAGTGTTGTGAGAGATCCACAAATAAAGAGAAATCAGTTAAAAGCATTATTTGAGGAATAAAATGAAATAGCAAAAGTCAAATTGCAGGGCTGAATTAAGGTAATCATAATGCAGTTTTCAAATATATTTGCTGTTTAGAGCTATGGAAAACAAGATTAAAATTTGGCCACTTAGAAATAGTAGCAGCAGTGCACCGGGAACTGGATGCAGACGCAGCAAGCTGTGGAAAAGCGCACTTCTTTTTGCTTCTATCTCTGCCCATCATGAGGAGGTGTTTAGCCATGACCAGGGTCAGATCCCACTGCCTGATAGAACAGGCTTTAAAAAGTGTGTGGAGAATTAATACCCAGGGGAAGATGAAGTCTGAGAGTCCTTAGTCTTGCATACCAATGCTTTATCTCAAAATTCACAATGTGAAAATGACAGGACATGCCTAATGATGAATCTCTTAGTCATTTAAGATGGTGAAAAGTCTCATCAGCATAGCTGTTCCCCACAGTCCACTTTAGCTGGCTGTGAGGAATATCAAAAGCTCCAGAGAATGGACCAGGCTATTTTGAGAGAGGTGAATTCATCCCTCCTTTTTTTGCACATAATGAAAGGAGCAGCACAGGTAATTAACCTCGTGCTTATGTACATCTGCCAAGGACCATCTGGAAATAACCCTGAGTGAGGCCACACTCATACACAGATGTGAGAAGGGACCTTGACAGGCTTGAGAGGTGGGTCTGTGCAAACTTCATTAAATTCAACAAGGCCAAGTGCAAGCTCTTTCACATGGGTCGGGGCAATCCCACGCACAAACACAGGCTGAGTGGAGGATGAATTCAGAGCAGCCCTGAGAAGAAGGACTTGACGTTGTTGGTGGATGAGAAGCTCAGCATGACCTGGCAATGTGCACTCACAGCCCAGAAAACCAATTGTATCTTGGGTTACATCAAAAGAAATGTGACCAGCAGGTTGAGTGAGGTGATTCTGCCCCTCTACTCCACTCTTGTGGCACCCCAAATGGACTATTGTGTCCAGCTCTGGGGCTCAGAACATGAGGATGTGAAGAATAGATTACCCAAAGAGGTTGTAGAGTCTACCATACTGGAGATATTCAAGAATTGCCTGGATGCAATCCTGTGCCATGTGCTCTAGGATGACCCTGCTTGAGCAGAGCTTTGATCAGGTGACCCACTGTGGTGCTTTCCAACCTTACCCATGCTGTCGTTCTGTGGACCAGCTGAAGTGAGTCCAGAGGAGGGTCCAGAAGATGATCAGAACCTAGAGCCCCTCTGCTATGAAGACAGGCTGAGAGAGCTGGGATTGTTCAGCCTGGAAAAGAAAAGGCTCTAGGTTGACCTTATAGCACCTTCCAGCACCTAAAGGGGGCTACAAGACACCTACAGAGGGAGGACAAGGGGTAGTGGCTTTAGACTGTAGAGGGCAGGTTTAGATTAGATATAAGAAAGAAATTCTTTACTGTGGGCATGGTGACACTCAGGGACAGGTTGCCCAGAGAACCTGTGGATGCCTCATAACTGCCAATGTTCAAACCAGGTTATGAGGACAGGACTTGGAGCAAGCTGGTGCAATAGAAGGTGTTGGAACTAGATAATCTTTAGGGTCTTTTCCAACTCAAACCATTCTATAATTCTATGAATCTATGAGAGGCTCCTTGGTTGTGGCAGCTTCTCTCAGAGGCTACATGAGCATAGATTCTATTCACAGTTCTCATGCACAGAAATTAGTTTCCAATTTTACCTCACCATCTAAGATACCAGTTTGTTTATATTTGAGTCACTGCTTAAAACTCACTGTACGTATGTCTGTGAGGAGATGGACTGGTTGCAGGAAAGACTATGGGTAGCTCAAGTCCTCAAATGAATTGTTTTTTCCTCCATTAAAAGCCTCAAAAGCCAGCCAGGCTGTATCCAGGTATAAAGGTCAGGTTGACATCCCAGTCATGGGACTCAGTCTTCTTTCAGCTTGTATCCTGGCCTTTGCCTTCCCTTTGCTTCTATTGCCTCAGGAGCAGCCATGCCTGATGTGCAGAATCCCACAGCCAGGGAGGCAGCAGCTCTTCACCTAAAATTGCAGAATGTGCTGCTAAACGTATTATGGGGATTTTAGTAATATGGCATCTGTAAGAAAGGTTAAGAACATAAGAGCAGACTTAACTGGGTCAGGGCAAAAATCAGCCTAGCACAGTATCTGTGCTCAAACATTGACCAAAAGCGGAAGCCTGGGGAAGAACAAGTACAGGAATAAAAATATATGCAATTCCTCCTGCTCTACTCTACAACTCAAACTTTAAGGTCAGCGACTTCCTGACCTAAGACAAATGACATATCTGCATATTTATTAATCCTCAGTAGGATTCTTTTCCAAACATTTTATAATTTCCCCTTGGAGCCACATGACCATGCTTTGGCAAGGAGTGCTAAGACTCCACTGTGTGTTATGTGAAGCCTTTTGCTCGTTTTGAGTCTGACTCTCACTAGTGCCATTGGATGCCTCTCACTTTTGCTTTGGTGAAAACAGCAAGCACCTTTCCCTTTCTCACTCTCTGTGTCACTTCTCATAGATAGTTATGTATTTCCCTTTCAATGTCTCTTTTTCAGAGTAAAAAGTCCCAAGATAGTCAAGTATTCCTCATGAGGGAGCTGCTGTTTAATGCCTTTGATGATATTGTTCCAGTGCTCCTATGGGACAAAAGAACTTGAAAAACAATCTCAAAACACATGGCTAAACCTTGGATTCATATCGTGGAAAGAAAAACTTACCCTGCTGCTCTCTGTTTTCTTAGTATTTTGTGTGCTTTTTGACTGCTACAATGCCCTGAGTTGGTGTTTTCACAGACATGTCTGTTGTGACAGTCAAGGTCTGAAATACAACTATCAGCATTGTGTCCATCATTTTACCTGTGAAGTTTGAGAGTACTGTTCCCTGGATGTGGGTGATGACTTCCGTCCACAACAAATTTCTTCTGCTCAGACATTCACCTGTGTAAGGTTGCTCAGTAAGACTGAGTGATTTGCAATATAATGGTAGACGAAATTACCAACAAAACAGGACTAAAAGGCAACAACCCGCAGGAAGACATTTCCCACATGAAAAAGTCCTTTGGATTCTTGCTCCGCTAACCCTGTGAGTTAATGTGGATGGAGTTTGGCCCTGTGCCTCTGGAGTTTAAATATTTAATAAGAGCTCCTAACCCCGAAGAATAAACTATAGTCTTCTTTCCAAGAATCCAATATGGGGAATGAAAGCAAGGTGAGTGTTTTCTTTTCATCCTTTTCTGGTCTCATTTTCTTCCCATCAATCACAGAGGAAAGCTGACACTCCATGTGTTTCCACCAATCCTGGCAAATCCCCTTCTACTGCTCCTATCTCTTATAGTCTTCTCTCTTACTCCTGACAAGTTCCAGAGCAGAGGCAAAGACTCACCAACTCAGCATCCACTTTTTGCTGGGGCGCTGAGTACCCTATGGAGACTGTTCAAGGAGCACTGTCCTGGCTGTAAAGCAAGCACAAGTCTCCTTGCCTATGGTGTGAAGACAGAGCTACCAGGAATCTTCATTCACCTGACCCGCAGGAGAAGGGGGACACCTTGGCTCAGTGGCAGGGGCTAGCAGCCTGAGCACTGTGACCAATGTGGTCTTTTGCTGCCCAAAAAGGAGACGATTCCCTGTGACCTTGACTCTGAGCTTCATCTTTGTGCCTTCCCTGGCATGCAGTGTGATAATGAAGGAACAGCAATGCTTTGTCCTCACATAAAATCACATTTATTCACTGCTAGTGGAGACTTGTTTTTTCTACCTGAGATTTTATTGGGTGTGAATGGATGTCTTTGCATCTCTGGGCATTGCATCCAGGGCACATTGGTGATAATTCAACATGCAGACAGTTTTCTCCAGCAAGCAGAATAGAAACTACTCTACCTGGTCTGCTGTCTCATAGGAAAAAGATTTCCATGTTCCCTTCCCCCTGCTTAATTACTTTCAAAGCAGATAATTAAAAATATCAAAGGGAAGTATCACTGTCTCATTACATTCCTCATTTAAATGAACATAATATGGCAGGAAATTATTTTGAGCATGAAAGAAATAGGAAAAGCAGACTAAGAGTGGACCAGTCCAATTCTTCAATTTTGTAGGAGAGAAAGAAAACCTAACTCTTAATAAATTTTTTAAAAAAAAGGTATTTTAACATAAGTAAAATAAATTTTAATTTTAACATAAGGTTAAAATAATAGATGCATTGAATATATTTCTATGATTAACTGGCTGTGCAACTTACTTTTTTTCAGTTAAGTCTAACTAAGATTCCTAATAGTATAAGCATTTTTGTTTATAGTTTGCTGTACCTCAAATAAGAGTGTTATCCTGGTAATTGCTCATGTTTCAGTGTTGAAGTCATTAAATAACACTTTTGTCAAATTAGAAGTTTAATATAAAAGGAGGCTTATTATCAGCATGCCAGCACTTGCTTCCTAAAAATGAGTGCTCATGTACTTTACTGAGGCAATACACTAGAAGAGCTAATGGGAAAGAGATGAAAGAAAAAAATTGTATGTAATTGGACAGCATTTCTGGGACTGAAACCCAGGTCTCCTGCTGGTTTTTTTGTAGCTCTGTTGCCATATTTTGCCATTTTTAAAATAGTGATATCATTGCTGAAACACTAGTAATGAAAAGAACTATTTGTAGGATTGACGTGCCTGATGCTCATGGAGCAATTCCACTGATATCACCATGACACCACAAGTGGTGAGCTAAACATAAGATCATTTCAAGGACTTAAATATATAGATTTTTGTCAGCAGTCTTTTAAATATATTCAATGCTTTAAATCTGTGGTGTTTATCGACAAGAGTCAGCTTTCCAATTAAAATGTGACAATGAAATATTCATACACCTTCACAGCAAAGTGACACAGTGAAGAATACCAGAGCTAGATATCTAACTAATACACACTGGCTTAAACAAAGCAACAAAAGCAACTACTCAACACAGAAGTCTTATGCTGGGAAGTAGCATGAAAAAACAAACACAGAAAAAATTACCAATTTTTACACCCCTCTTCATTCATCTCTGTCAAAGATGGAGAGAAATCAAAAAGTTTGAAGAAAACTTGAAATTTGGCCACAAGATGTATTTTATTGGTCTTATTATAATATCACCTAAAACCCCCAATGAAACTGTTTGTACCCAAAGTGCTTGCAATCTAAACAATGTTTTGCAAATATTAATTGCAAAAGTTTCTATGCTCTACTTTGAAGATGGCTTGTTAGGATTTAAATATCACAATCTCAATAAGGCAAAACCATGCTGGAGCAGGAAAAGTAAACAGTCAAGTCTCTTGGCCTCCTTTCACTGTTTGAGAAGACTGCTGGAGGAAAAGACAGGATGGGAGAAATGGCAAAAACTAAATTAGACTCTTAAAATCCTATTCCAGATTTAATGATCAAGGGTGTTAACTCAAGGATTTATACCTGTACTTTTGAAACTGATGTCTGTAATTAACTAATGATTTTGCAGAGCTTATATATTCTCTGAGGGAAGTGTAAACTATGCAGGTTTTGTGGTTGTAAGTAGCTGCACAACAACAGCCGCCAGAAGTTAATTGCAAGGGTAAAGACAAGACTTGGACTATCCTTCTCCCAACAAAGCACTGATTGGCACTGATGGAGCTCAAACAGAATTATTTATAGCCACTGGCCAATAGGGTCCAGGTAACTTTCCTCTGATGGGTGGATTTTTAGGTTTTGGACTAATTATACTGCAGATACAAAGATACATGTGATGACTATATGCAGAGTTAGCTCCATTTCATTAGGATTCAGGTTCAGAGTTCAGGTTCCTAAAGGAATAGGGTTGTATTATCAACTAAAGCTGCATCAGGGGAGATTCAGATTGGACATCAGGAGGAATTTCTTCAGGAAAAGGGCCGTTAAGCATTGGAACAGACTGCCCAGAGAGGTGGTACCATCACCATCTCTGGAGGTGTTCAGGAAACCTCTGGGCATGACACTTAGTGCCATGGTCTAGTTGACAAGGTGGTAATCAGTCAGAGGTTGGATAATCAATTATCTTTATTTCCCAGTACAGATATTTAATGGATGGCTATACCCTCCACTCTTCAGAGCTCCTCTGCCAGCATTTAGGTGCAGTGCTGTATCAGTCACTGCACATTTAGGTCAGTCACTGTGCTTGACAAAACCCTTCCAGAATGGGGAGCATTGGGAGTTAAGATGAAGAAATGGGTCAGCTCCTGGAAAGCTGCTTAAATCTGGAAGGGAAAAGAGGAAAACAGAATTGAAAGTCCCGCACAGAGCAGGAAACTGTACACGGGTACTGTTACATTACACTGCAGTGATGGGTGCCATAATATTTACTGATGTGGCATGAAAAAAGCAGGAGTGGCAGGACCTTGTTAAGTGAAAACAAATATGGATGACTTAACATCAGGGGGGATTGTCCTCCCCTGTCTTGTTTGCTGCTGTTTCCCTTGGCAGATTCATCCAATATCAAGGCTGAGTGTGAGCTCCAAAAATGAGAAAAGCCACCAATGCAGTCACCGCCAAGCACACACCAGCGCAGACATGGAGTAAATGCCTTTATCAGTACCCACACAAGCACACTCAGCACTTGAATCAACCACAGCCTGATCCTACTCCTCCTTGCCAGCTCACCAAGACTGTGCTTTCCAAATGGACATGCAGACACCCCAGCTTTATTGATTTAAAGACACACAAACCAGACATTAAGTCCATCCACAATCCCACTAGCCCTGTTTATCCCAGATCCAGTCCTGGGTTTTTCAGTTTTTGGTCTCCAAATCACTGGTAATCCAACTTGAAGTTTGGTAGCAAATCACATACATATTGCCCTATTCAAATCCGTATTTTGAACAAAGTCAACAAAATGGAAATACAGCTTAAGGAGACAACAGGACAGACTGTTGTGGTCAGGTAAGTGCACTTATCCTTAAGTTGGCATCTCTCTTACTCATGCCCAGTCATATTTATCCCTCTTCCTCTCCTCTTACCCGCATGTGCATACTGATCATAGAGGAGAAAATGTTGCCATTTTGGAGTTTACTAAGGCAAAATTCATTATGAACCTGTTCAATAGTTTTTGTGAGTTATATTTTAAGTCATCAAGTATTACTGAAGAACAGTGGACAGGATATTATGCACAGATCATTAGAAATTATTGCTGTCTGAACTAATCTACGATGGACAGTCCTAGACAATGCTAATTTCTTTCTGCCATGGTAAGGCTATACAGACCATTAATTAAAGTAAGTCAGGGTATGTGTGGAACTACGTGTATATTCTTCTGAAAAGCAAAATAAGTCTACATTGAATTTCTACCATCTGTCAAAACCAGAAAATTGTCAATATTAATAGCACTGTCAAGTCACCATAGAAAGAATTACAGAGATAAAAGTGATGGAGGCAGCACCATTATTACTTGCTGTGAAGCTTTACTCCTGAACAGAAAAAAGAGGTGGTTTGGCCATAGCAGGAGCTCATGTGACAGCTCATATGACAACAGTATCAGTTTAGAACAGAAGAGTGGTAATTTGTCAGGCTGAGATAAATGTGTTGTTGCTCTTGTTGGACACAGAAGACAATATTGCAAAGATGTCCACAGGAGTTCAGAAGAGTTGAAAGATTTTTTGACCTTCCATCAGTTTCATTTTATAGAATCAGGGAACTTTTTGCCGTAGGTGCTTCCTCCTCTTCTACACTTAGTCATAAAATGCTTCTTGGAGCCACATGAGAACATGGATGATCATATTGCATAAGGCAAAATACTGCCAATATTTTTATCACTTTACTTGTGTTCAAAGCATATCAAGAATACTAATTAAGACATTCTACAGAGAAGCTATAAAACAACCCATTGCACTTACAATCTGTCTTATTTTAGCTTATAGGGGGTCAACTAGATAATAAACAAGGAAAGATCAATTGTAGCTGTTGGGAGTATTGGATAAGGCTTATGTTCGGGCTTGGATAAAGTTCTGGGGCATTGACATTTTTCCAGGAATTCATTAGGCTGAGTTCCATGGAGGAGTCAGTCGAGCAGCTTCACTGAAATCAGCTCTCAGCAGCAGCCAATGGAGCCAGGGAATACAATGAGCCTTTAGCTCAGGTGTGCCTCTAACTGCTGGGTCTGGGAGTGCAGTAATCAGACAGTGCTGCAGGAAAGCAGACTCTCAGTAAGTAGTACTTTTAGTAACAATTTTTCTGGGCAGTCTTCTGGTGACAAGGGTTGCAGTGATGTTTCTGTGTTTATGCCTCCTGTTGTAGGTCTGGCTGAGGACACATGGCAGAGGCTCATGAATAGCTGGTATTGTCTGCCTGTGCCTAGTTACTGTGTTTAGCTAGAGGAGTGCTGCAAGCTCCCAGCAACAGGGGAACATAATTACATTTTCTAGGAATTTCTAAAAAATTGTTAGATAGATTAATTAGCTTGTTAACAGGAGGTGAAGAGCATTATCCTTTAGAGCTGAACATGTAAATTGCAAGTTTTTGCCTTTTTAAGGAAACAAGACTTAATGTACTGAATGTGAGCTCAGTTTCCCTATGTGACTTCCACTCTCTAGGGACGGATGAGTAAGTGTGGTGGGGAGTAGGCTCAAGGCACTGAAGTGAATTTTTAAATAAAATAAGAATTTGTGGGGGCTTTCTCAGCTCCAAAATCCAGGTGGAAGAGACATCATTCATGCTGCTAATTCCCATGCTGTGTCACACAAACATATATATGTAGAATGTTCCTAACAGAGCTGGCACCAGGGATACAAGAATCCCATGCAATGCAGCAGTCTGAAAGATCCGCACCCTTGCTTGCCCCTGGGATGACTTATGTGCCTGTTCAGTGAACAATTGTTGGAAACTGAACTGGAATAACTTTGGATTTTATGAGGAAGCAAGGTAGGGAGGCATTTTTTCAGGTCAATTAGTACTGAAACTTTCTATTTTGGCATCTTCTTGGAGTTTTAGATTCTCCTAATAAAGATGCATGCAGGGAGGAGGATAGTGGTTAGTTGACTCCACGCTCTTTTGCTAGCCAAAGGAGAAATTTTCCCTAGTCCTCTTCCCAAAGTAGGCTAGCCACAGGCCAAATTATTCTTAAAATAGCTATACCTTTAGAGATTGACCTTAGTTATAAGGGAAGGTGAGAGTTAATGCTTTGAGGAAGAAGTAGAAGAGCAGAAATACATGCTTTCATCTGAAAGGTGATCTGAGTAATCACTTACTCAATCACTCTGTCCCTCACTTTCCTACATCCACACGCACTTCCTTTATGCCTTTCCCACCAGACTGCTGAAGGCTTGCAGCAAATCTTCAATGGATAGCTTGCAGTTCTGATGACTTCCTATACTATTTCAAAATTAAATGTCTTTCAAAGTGTTGGCTTACAATATTAGAATTCTTCAGTCTTCTCCCTCTTCTCTGCTCAAACACCTTGCAGAATATAATTGTAAGCAATTTCACCCACATCTTATTCCAGCTACCAGGGAATAATCTGTTCATTTTCTCAATTAGCCCAGTGGAAACACTGCTAGTGTTTCTGAACAACAGTTTTTCTCCCCTATTATGAGGAGTAAGAGCAGCAAGATTAAAGGAAGAAGAAAGTAAAGATGGTAGAAGTGAGACAGAACAATGAGTGAGGATACAATCTCTGGCTGATACCAATCAGGAGGAATGCCAGGACCTGGTGTTGCAGGCAAATGTAACTTGTGAGAGAGTTGTGTCTGGAGTTACTCACTCTGAGAGCAACTGTATGAATTGTCCCAAGTATGAGCCAACACCAAGGGCTGAGGGAAGTCTGAACACTAAGGAGCTAAAATATGACTCCACTTTGAAATACGGTTCTGAAAACAACACCTTCTCACCCAACATTTTGCCACTTGTTGGGATTGCACAAAGTAGCTGAGATTTGTTCTGGAGGTCATCTGCTCAAATATGGCCACTGCCCAGGACCATGTCCAGATAGCTTTAGAGCATCTCCACGGATGGAGTCCCGATGACATTTCTGGTCAACCTATATTACTACCTGGACATCTTCACAGTGAAAGTGTTTCCTGATGTTTAGATGGAGCCTCCAGTGTTTCAGTTTATGCTTTTTTTGTCCTGTCCTCGGGCACCACTGAAAAATAATCTGGCTCTTTTATTTAGTCTGCTCTGACTTCACTTGTAAAATTTGAGAAAGATGTCCAGAAAGTAAATTATCTGAGATATAAAGACGCTCAGTGGGATTTATCTTAAAATCCCTTGTCTGAGACAAAACACTTCCTCCACATGGCAAGCAGTCCAGAGGGAAGGCTTCACCATCTTTTTTTAATACTCTTCACTGCACTAGTACTAAGGGATAAGGCTTATAATCTCTTCAAAATATCATCATTAAGAAATACACTGTTATTGTGTGGGTTCTTGGAGACATCATCTCCTAATGAGCTTTATATTCTCTCTCATACTCAAAATGAAAAGCTCAGTAAACAGTCTGAACTTACCCAGTGCTGCTTCTCCACAGCAGCCACTGGATGTCAAAACTTTTTTTTTAAAAAGATTTTTGCCTGCTCTCACAGTGAATCTTTTACATTGCTTTTCATTTTAAATATACACTTTGAGGTTTGACACACTGATTGCTTTGCCCAAGGACTGGGTCCTGTTTGGCTTTTACTTCTGTTGCTATATCCAGCCTCATTTCTGCCTGCTCCTTATTCAGAGTGGCTGGGACCTGGCATCACTCATCACTGGCTTATGCTTGGTGTTTGTTTCAGGCAAGATCTGTTTTCTGTCAAATTCACTGTGTGCCATTAGCCATGGTGAAATGCCAAGGTCAAATCTCTCACAATATATTTTATCTATCATCGTGTAATTCTCTTTCAAGAAAGCACTATTACACTGATTAAGGGGTTATGCAATGCTCATAAATCTTCCATTTCTCTGTTTGCACTTGATAAATTGGGCTTGGCCATTGTTGGAGGGGCAGATGGACTGCCAAGTGCAAAACACCCATCCTGAAGGCAGCATCTGAGGCAGCATGGAGTTGAAGGTGGCCAAAATCGTAATTCATGCAAAATAACCTTCTCGGATGCTTCAGCTCTTGTAGCTACTCCTACAATGCTGCCAGTTTGCTTAACTGTAACTAGCAATGCGTATCTCGCTAAATCAAGCTCCAGACAAGGCAGCCTACTGGGGACTGGAGGGAACCTCTAATGTGTCTTTCTCTGGCAGCTCTGAGAGCAGCCCAGGCAGGCTGACAATAGACCAGCACACTTGCTCACTCTTCTATGCATGCACAACAAATAAAATATGCTCTGGTAGTCCTGCAAGAGGACAATTCAGTCTTGTGCATCCTTTTCCTTTCTGACCCTAGTAAACATGACTCCAGGCATAGCAAACAACTTCAATATTGTTCTCAAAGGCAGAAAATAGAATATCACGGAATATTGGGAGTGACAAGAAAAGGTTTTTCTACGACCCTTTCTTGTGAATTACAAGGTTCCTGATTATTTAGGAGGTGAAAAATCATAGCCTTATTCAAAGCCTCTTCCTGGAACTCATTTTTATTAAGTCAAAGTGTTATTTTTCAGAAAATAGTGTAAGATCCTTCCTCTTCCCCTCCTTTTGCAATACTATAGCTAAGAGGTTAGAGCCTCCACAAAATATCTCAGGCCAATGAAATAATTCTCTTATATTTAATAACTTCCCTTCTCCAAGTCTTTTTATGCTGTCTAACTATAGGATTTGTGCATGGTGAAAGCTTTTTATAAGGGAGTCTTCAGTTTCTTTCCCTTGTCTTCTGCCAAGCTTCGGTATTGTTCCTTTCCTCACTTTCTTTACTACTAGTTTAATAGTACTCCACGTTCCCTTCATCATAGAAACAAATATTCTGGGATTTCTGTCCATTTCACCTGAACAGAAAGGTATCAATTAATATTGCAGCAGATTACTTTCTAGCTTCGCTTGCAGTTTTCTGTATGAAGCACCTCTGTTGCCTCTTGCAAGCGCTCAAATTCTCATTCTAATATAAAAAACATAGCAATAGGACAAGAAAAAGACATCTTTCTGGCCAATATCAGTATCTGATCTAGGTTCCAATGGCTGGGCTGTTTGTTCATGTGCATCTCCATTGGGGAAAAAAACCAAATAATACCTATGGCAGGACAAAGGTGAGGATATAAAGAATGCATGTCTAGTATGATGCTTAGTATGGTTAGAGCAAGAATTCTCTCTTCTGCAGTGTGCTTGAGAGGAGATTTTTGATTTCACAGTTCAAACATGAGAATATGGCTTTCTGAAACAGAAGTTCAGATTTTGATGAATAGCAAACAGTTGCACACAGCTCTGCAGTTAGTTCCCAGTTCACCTGAAACAACAATATGTCATAGATGTTACCTGGTTTCTTGCTGAGCACTGCTGTTTTTTCACATGAAGGTGCTTTGCAGCACAATCTCATGTCTTGACACAATGCTTATGAGGAGCTGTACTTGTATAGGATCTCCTTGGAATCTGGGTGAAATCAGGTTTAGGACGACAGCTTTTAAGTGAAGTTGAGATTTCAGTGGATTGAGTTTGGGTTCACATTTTAGAAACAAAAGAAAGACTAAGTAATTGTTATAGTTTAATACACCAGAATATTTATTATCATCTTGCTAGATTATACCACTACATATGAAGACCCAAGAAAAATGTCTGTCTGGTGATGTATGGAGATACTGTGTATTTTCAGTATGCATATATAAATGTCAATGCCATAATAGTTCATTAGTCCAGTCTATGCTGAACCACATTGTCTTCCTGTGTGGGGAAATCCACTGATACTCAGGCAGTTGCTTCAATATCTATATATACTTCTGTCACAGCCTTTCCTCAATCTGCCCAGTACTCTAACAGTGGATCTAAATAATCTGAATTTTGCTGATGCCCTTCAATTTTTATTTGTTTAAGTGGAAAAAAATGAGGCAGACCTGAGTGATGATACACAGTCTTCCCTCTGGTGATCCATCTTTGTTTCTCTAACCCTATAAGACCACTAATGTGTCTGTCATTTCCCAAAGGGGGAATTTTGAAAAGACTTGCAGAATTTCTAGATTTGCTTGTCCAAATTCTTCCCTTGTACAGCCATCTGACAATTTAAGATCTGTACCTCAAGAGACATCCTCCTATTTAATGGAGCTCTACAGCCCTGTATTCTCACTTCTAGAGTCATACTGAGCCCTCCATGCTGCCATTAACAAAGCCAGAAATTGAAGTGTTATAATAGCTAAGAGGTGGTCAGTGTTTTTTAGAGGTGAAAGAATCATGTATGCTTATATTCTGCTAAATGCCTTTGAGAAACCAAAATGCACTGTGCAAAACTCTACTTTGAGAGTCATTCTTCCAAAAAGAGAACCTGAGAACAAAACATAATCCTATCCCAAGGGATATGCTGTGCTTCTGCTCTTTGTTTAGGCTTGCTTGGTGTTTGTACTGAAAGGAAAGGAAGAATCAGTGCGTGCAATCCTGTGTTGGCTTGCTGTGTTAATATCTGCAGCAGTGCCTAATGTCTGTTGTCACATATTCCCACAAGGAATAGCATCCCAGACAGTGAACTCTCAGAAAACGCCAGGAAGCTTTTGGCATTCTTGTTCAAACACTTCGGCATTTTCTGTACTAGCAGTGAATGCAACATCCCTATGTTTCAATTCTTTTCAGTCTGGAAAAAGTTAAATGAGCCCAGAACAGCTGACTGTTTGCAGACTTGTACTTTTTACCCAAGTACGGTCGGTCCACTGATATTTGAGATTGTTTTTAACACATCTGTCAGCATGTTCAGCTGAGATGCGTGTTAACTGGATATATTCAAGGCAGTATTACTGATCCATTTCGTGAGAGCTGAATCAAGCTCCAGAGGTGAAAGAGAACAACCAGCATTTTCCCCTCAGTTCACACAGGCTGCTGAGTAAATTGTCAGGTAGAAAACTTTTGCATTTTCCTCCCTAGAAATTTACACCTCCTTTTATCATACAATTTTCAAATTTTCTTCACATTAACATATGATGTTGGTTTCTAATTCAAGCATGCAGTCTGCCTCTGTCCCATGATTCATTTCTGGAAAATATCTGGGAACCCTCAATTCTTCCTCTGTTGGTAGCATCTTCATTGTATCAAACACTGTTGCCTCGGGCTTGAGAAAATGGTCAGATGCTGGGGATGCTGAACAGGTGATTGGAATTGCTCTCCCTTATTTTAGCTTTGTGGTTCCTAACAAAGCTAGCTGATCCACAGAACAGCACATATGCAGGAGGGTGTTCAAGGTAGATTAATTTATAGAGAGGAATATGAGGCTGTAGTACGAGGCTTTCTCTTTCATTAGTGACACTTCAAGAGACTTCCTAAGCCTTTGAAAACTACTTATCATATTAAATTTGTCTTATTATTATTTTATGTGATTATTATTCCAGAATATTAAAAGGATTTGTTATATTTCCAAGTTCTGCACATGGATCAGGGCAATCCCAAGCATGAATACAGGCTTGGTGAAGAATAGATTGAGAGTAGCCCTGAGGATGAATACTTGGAGGTGTTGGTTGGCAAGAAGGTCAGCATGGCCCATCACTGTGCGCTTGCAGCACACAAAACCAACCATATCCTGGGCTGCATCAAAAGCAGTGTGATGAGCATGCCAAGGGAGGGGATTTATTTTGCGCCTCTACTCTACCCTTGTGAGACCCCACTGAAAAGTCTGCATCCCACATAAGAAGGATGGAGACCTATTTTAGTGGGTATGGAGAAAGGCCACAAGGATGATCAGACAGCTGGAGCACATCTGCTAGGAAGACAGGCTGAGAGATCTGGGACTCTTCCTACTGGAGAACAGAAGGCTCCAGGGAGACCTTATAGCACCTTTCCTTACATAAATGGGACTACAAGAGAGCTGGAGAGGGACTTTTCACAAGAGCATGTAGTGTTAGGATAAGGGGTATTGGCTTTAAACTGAAAGAGTGTAGGTTTAGATTAGATATTGCTGGAACAGATTGCCCAGAGAAGTTCTGGATGCACCATCCCTGGCAGTGTTCAAGGCCAGGTTGGATGGGGCTCTGACCAGCCTCGTCTAGTGGAAGGCGTCCCTGCCTATGGTAGGGGTGCTGGAACTAGATGACCTTAAGTTCTCTTCCAACCCAAACCATTCAATGATTCTACAATATTTTTCTTAATTCAAGGAGGCTCGTTTGTAAGCTCAGCTTGAGGAAGGATAGTCCCTCAACTTTGTTTTTGAAACAAAATTACCTTGGAGCACTGCTTTCTGATCTTCTCTTACCATGACAAAGCTTAAGTGAGCCTAAGGTTGTGCTCGGGTCTGCTGGGATGGATACAGAAGAGAGATGGATGATTTCCTGTTAAAAAAGAAGTGGAATCATGCTCATCTGCTGTTATTGTACTCCTTTAAAAGGATGAGAGTGCTGGGAATAAATTTAGGACATAATATTAGGATATAAATTCAAACAAATTTATCTCATCTTGTTTGCAAGATCTTATTATTAAATTCAGCCAGAGAAAAATTTTCCTCTTTTCCCCCAAAAGACTTATTTCAAAACATTTGTATAGCCCTGTAACATTTACACAGTGCTCTACACTGCTGACATGCTTCTTACCTGGGTGAGTGGAGATGAGAGAAATACATGGATGATGAGCTATTATGGATGAAAAGGGAAGAGAGAAATGAAGCAGAAGGATTAGGGAGGAGCACTGGACTATAAGCAAACCAGGGATGAACCTGGACAGAAGTTATTGCAGAAAACAAGAGTGGAAAGTTAAATTATTTGTGTGTGCCAATACATTGGGAAAGAATGAGAAGGCAGAACAACAAAGCAGCATAAATGGGGGGAAGAACAGATGTCTAATTAACCTAATTTTTTTTAGAGTGAAATAATTCCTAAGTGTTCCTGTAGAAGTGTGAGCCATTTGTCAGGAAGAACTGCTTGTTAAACTAATGTAGCAGTGACTCTATGTTTAGAGACAATAGAGGCTCAGTTATCATTTCATATACACCCACCTAAATTAGAATTTCATGCTATGGTAAAAACCATGCAGGGAAGGATAGCAATCCCCAGGTCTGTGCTGCATAGAAAATACTTCCACACTGCAAGGATTAAGAATGTGGCCTCTGCTGTATGCAGACTCAGAGTGCAGGAGGAAAATCTCCCCAGTCTTGTAACCTATCTGCTGCTCCATCCAAAACTACAAAAGTATTTTAAGCCTAGACTTGACCAGAAGCCCTGTTCTATTAAAAGTGAGGTTACGGCTCAGTGTAAGGAATTCCTAGAGAGCACCGTATATACGTAGACTTCATACATTTACAATATAGAGTGTAATTTGGAAATTATAATGGAGGTTCTCTGGTCATTTTCATATGCAGGATTCAACCTAAATTCTGAATACTCCCCTCCATTAGATAATACCGCCAACTTACACAGGCTGATGATATAGTCAAAACGTTTGCGTTAAAGGTGGATTGCAAAAGATGTTTTTGTATCACAGGTCTGTGGGAACAGCTTTCAGAAAGTTGGCTGCATTCATGCAGTTGCCTGCCTGCCATTTGTGACTTTGATTTTGTTGTGTTGAGTTCCTTGCATGAACTGTTTTCTCTATGAACTTCTTTACATCCAAAGTTAGTGAGGTTAGTAAACCCCAGGGCATTAGACTTCCCAAAGTCTTCATGGTACTTCAGATGGAGATTTAACTTTCCTCTTTCACAGAGTGAGGCAATCTGTATATGCTATATCAGGATCTGTGGAAAGTTAGACAAAGCATTTGATGTTTCTCCTTCAAGGTTATGGTCTCCAAGGGCTATTTTCTCATATTTTGAGAGCTTCCAAAATGTTAGGAGTCTCTTCTGGATTCTGTTACTTTGGCTCAGACATCCTACTTAAAAGAAAGTAGAAAAAAACTGTTAAATTATTGAAGTGGATGTGTCTATTGTTTTGAGACTTAGGGAAAAAAATAATTTCTATACATAGCTTCAGGTCCCTCTTCCCTCCCCTCTGTCCCTCAAGAATAGCTATAATATAAAACCAAAAAGTTATTTTCTGAAGACCTGGGACAGATTTACTACTGAAGCCAGTGGAGTTGTTCCCACGTGGACCTAAGACTCATGATTCTAGAGTAGAAAAAGCTAGCATTGGAGAAGTTTAATAAAGCTCCAGTTACCTAAAACCCTACAGAGCCAGGTTCAGGAGTTTTAAAGCAGCACATTACCTACATGAAGAGGTGGTCCTTAGTAACATGAAAATAAGACTAAATAAACTGCCCAGGGAAAAGGACCTGGGGGTGCTGGTCAACAGTGGCTGAACATGAGCCAGCCTCTGCCCAGGGGACCAAGGAGGCCGATGGCATCCTGGCCTGTATCAGCAACAGTGTGGCCAGCAGGACCAGGACAGTGATTGTCCCTCTGTACTTGGCACTGGTGAGGCCTCACCTTGAATCCTGTGACCAGATCTGGGCCACTCACTGCAGTAATGAAATGAGGTGGTGGAGTGTCAGTTCCGGGGGTGCTCTGGGTGGGGTGCTGTGACTCCGAAACCGACTTTTGGCTGAAAGCTGTTCAGCAGCTACTGCACACACACACAGACACACAGACACACACACACACACACACACACAGAGACACAGGCACAGGCACAGGCACACACNTTAACCTGGGGAGAATTTCTCCACTTAGCTCCAGGGGGTTCTTATAATCCCTCGTGCCATGGGCTCACTGTCTACAACAGTGGAGTGTGTCCAGAGAAGGACAACTGAGCTTCTGAAAGTTTAGAACCCAAGTATAATGAGGAGTAGAGAGGGATCTGGGGTTGTTTAGCCTGGAAAAAGGAAGCTTAGGGGAGACATTAATGCTCTCTGCAACTTCCTGAAAGGAGATTGTGACAGATGAGGTTCAGCTTCTTCTCCTAGGTACCTAGTGGTAGGACAAGGGGAAATGTCCTCAAGTTGTGCCAGTTTAGTTCAGGTTGGATATGAGGAAAAGTTTCTTCATTGAAAAAGTGTTTAAACATTGGAACACACTCCTCAGGGAAGTGAAGGATTTTCTATCCCTGGAAATGTTCAAAAATGAAGAGAAGTGGCACTTTGTGACATGGCTTAGTGGGCCTTATTTGGTCAAAATTTGGACTTAATGATCTTGGAGGTCTTTCAATGGTTCTATAACTGTTTTTTTCCTTAAGAACACTCAAAATTTCAAATTTATATGGGTTTTTTTTAATTGTTTATTCTTTCTTATAAAGGATCTTGAAAAGTCCAGCATCACAAAGAGATGAAAGCTAAACATGTCTGTGTGGGATTTTGGCTGGGTAGGATTGAGATCACAGACATTTTCAGGTTCAGGATGGTCAAGGACAAAACTCTCCTCAAAATTTTGGTTGAGATGATAACATGATGTGTGGCCATTCACATATATGTACAGGACTTGAATTCCCTGCTTCCCTCCTGCCCTGCCCAAGCAGGCACAAGTTTTTGGGAGCTGCCATGCAGAGTACCCGCTCGGGAGCTGCCAGCCCTCTTTATTTATGGTCATTATAGAAGGATAAGTATAGGGTACCAAATAATAACTGAAGAAGGTGGATGCCTACATTTGTGAAAAGTAACCGTTGTGTGAAAGTGTCTTCATGACTACAAATAGTGAAGGGATGGGAAGTAGCCTTTTTTCCCTCTAAAGGAAGATGTGCAACAACACTACTACTCAGCTCATTGCACCTATCCTAAAGCAAGAATAGATGTGATTTGGTATTGTAATTCCTGAAAGCATAAAGTAGTCTTTTACTCCCCCTGGGCACTACCACATCTTTCTAGTCCTCTCGCTGAGTCACATTAAACAAAGTATGAAATAAAATTCATGATCTGACTGATCTGCCTCCCTCTATCTAAGGGGTTGCAATGAAAGGCCTCCATATTGGGATCCAAAAAGCACTAAGAAGGGAGCGAATTTATAGAAAGAATATCTGCCTCATTAGGGATGATTAATGTGAAGGAAGAGCTCATTTATCTGGAAGGCACAGTGTTGGAGCAGACACTGTGGGCACGATAGGAAAATATTTGGCTGGAGCAAAAAGTTGTCATTGCAGAAGGAAAAGGGAAGAGAAAAAATCTTTCATGCTTATCAAAGATGCAGCAAGACCAGGTGCCTTTCTACCTTCTGCAGGAGAATTGTCTTTAAAAAAAAAAGACAATTTTTTTTTTTTAAGACAAAAAAAAAAGGAAAAAGAAAAAGCACTTCACTAAATGTCTTAGAGCCTTGTGGCACTTTTGACCTTCATCTCTAGCTGAATAAACGCAAACCACTTCCCCTCTCTGTGACAGATGTTAGGTGAAAGAGATATTCTGAACACACTGCCTCTTTGTGTTACCTTGCCCTTGCTTAGACCTACCCAGTTTTCCAGTGAGCCTGCAGTTAAGTACTGGTAGCAGACAGGGTTTGCCAGTCCCACTGCTATTGGAAATAAAATGCAGAAGAGGGTGTGACAATCTACTCTATATCTGGGTTCATCTGATGTCACTGATGTTTAGGAACCAATACATTGTCAGATGTGGTTGAAAAAGAATTCTCTGTCCTGGCGATTCCTTGGTTGTTATTTGTAATAAAACATTCCTGGGGCTCTCTGGGCTAATGGCCTCCTTCCATGCGTCTTTGAATATAGCAGCATGGTGGTTATTCTAACCATTATTTTTGGGGCCTCTCATAACTATGATCTCTGAAGGTTCAGCAGCACATATTTTTGGAGAAATCCAAGAGCTATGTCCAGGACACTTTGTCTCTGCTATCTGTCTTTACTGTGCTGCTGAGTTGCTGGTGAATCTCTTTAAATGAGTGCTGCTCATGAAAGTGACTTAAAGCCACTGGCCTTGTGATCAAAAACACAGTAAAATCTTTTTTCCAGGGTCTCTCATGATTGAAAGAGGCCATTCATTGAAATTGAAGATTGAATGGTTTAGGCAAAGGAATTTAAATAATCTAGGGAATTTTCAAAGGAGAACTGAACTGTATTATTGTGGCCAAAAAGGTCTTATGTTGAGGGGTATATAACTGAAATTATTCAAATGCCAGTGTTGTCTTGGGCATCTGTAAACTTCATCTATATCTATTCCTTGTCAAGTTTTTGCACAAACACAGTTTTGATGAAATGCCCAGGGATCTGGCATCCAGAGGCAATTCAGTCAGATTCAGCATAAGGGTCACAATGAATCTGGTGAGGCCATTCCAGAAATTAATCTGATCTCATCTGTTCAAGTTATTTTTAGGAAACAAAATCAGAGTTATTGTGTGGGAGAAATTTGTGGTGTTGATGTTATGCAAACCTTTTGCTAGTATCTGTCATGTGTTACCATCTCTTAGCTGGAAGAGGTCAAAACCAGTAACTTGGGAAAAAAAAAAAAAAAGAAACATTTTACAATGAAAAAAGAATGGTTAGTGAGGACTATTTTTAGAATTAGATAATTTTTTGTACCAGTATTTTGAAATGAAAAATAACAAGAATAGCTAATTATTTTATGAAAAGTGTGATGTAAATGTGTAAAAGCACCATTCAAATACGTTAACCATAACATTGTTTACTGGGAAAAGAACATTATAAAGTAGTTTTGACCTGCTAATGTGGGTCTTAAGTGCCTGTCCTGTTCAGTTTGCATCTCATGAACACTGAAGTAAAGGTAGAGCAATCTTATATGTGACAGAGGTCTGGTAGAACACAGAGGTGAGTTCAAGAGACTTGAGGTCAGCGGGGTAAAAGCAAATTTTCCTGAGCAGTTCAGAGGTAGCTTTATGGGGCTGAAGACTTCCAAGTAGTAAATTTGTATCTGAATAAGTCAGGTAAATACTAAAAAGATGCAGAAGAATGCTTCTAAAGTGTCTCAAGAAGCTGTACATAAGAGGTTGTAGCTCTTGGCTGGGTTTTGGCTGGATGTTCCTCAGGAGATGTCTGGGCTTCTCTTTCCAGGGAGATTTGACAAAGTCTCTGCCTTTGGCTGTGGAGCACTCTCTGTAAAGGCTCTGCTTCCACTTCATTCAGTTTTTAATTGCTACCTGAGATATGGCTGTTCAGTCATGGGCAGCTGTGTGCAGGACTTTCTGGGCACGTTAAGATGCCAAGCTTTTTCTGTGGCTGTGTAAAGTGTTCCACACAGGCAGCTATCAGTGTGAAAGGAAACAACACTGCAAGATGCAAGCGAGGACAAAGCCTATAACTTTAATAAAATCACGCTTATACTGCAGCATTCTGCAAGCTTCTAAATTTATATTGGAAGACATTTTTTGTTTTCCCTGGTCTCTCTGATCAGTTGCAGATTTTCAGTAAGTGGAGTGTAGCATCCAGGTGTTCCAGTGTATCTGCTCTGATGCTGGGCAGCGCCAAGAATTTTGTGAAAGTTCCCAGAAACTATGGAGATGTGATATAATCTTGTGCTTTCCTGAATGTTTAGAAACCAATTTTAGCCTGAAAGCAACAGATTTCATCTTTTGCAATTTTTCCCTTCTTCCTTCCTCATTCCCTTTAAAAATCAGCTGTTGTAATCCTGGGTAATTGTTTCTATGCTAAATTTCCACTTTGAAAACAGTGTGAATCTTGGCATGTTGGCAGTGACCTCCCCAGCCTGATTTCACAATGCGTGACTGATGCTCCTTTCTCTTTTTCCACCTTTCAGCTTCCTTTGTCCAAACCCTTTGAGACAGGGAGACTGGATGCTCCCAGGCCTTTTTCTTCAGGGAGGGCCCTGTTCTATAAATCCTTTCCTTTTGTCACTAGTTTCCCAATCCAAGTATTTTCTATTTTTACTGGATGATAGTTTTTTTCCCTAAGTGCTCATTTTGATCACCATTCTGAGTTTCTTCTAGTTAAGAGATGTCTTATTTGGATGACATGGCCATTACACACAGTACTCCGGGGAAGGCTGTGCTGTTACTTGTTCTGAATTCCTTGTCTAACAGAGCCTTAATAGCCTATAGAAGATAAACAAAGGAGTTGAGCATTGGAATCGACCCAGAAAGCTGGATCTAAGCACCTTTAAGCTTCAGGGAAATTTGGATTCAGATGAGAGGTTTTTTGGCTTGCACTTGGGATATAGTCAGCAATTGCTTCCATGACTGCTGAACCCAAGCTAAAATTTAGCAGAGTTTTATGTGTAGCCTCTTTAATCTGATTTGGAGAACTGCCCATTCCTGTGCTAGTCAAAGACTGAGGAATTGAAAAGGTGACCTAAAGCCACCTCTGTCTCCGTGCTCTCGCAGGGAAGACAACTGCTGCACTAAAAGAACCATCCATTTACTTTTCTTGTGCTTGTTCAGCCCTTGCACTGCCTGTAGTTCCTGTGTCATGCCAGTCCCCTTGGATTCTTAGTGATGATGCAGCGTGAGAGGCCTCATGACTACCTGTGTCCAGCCTTCTGTAAAGAAATATCCTCTTTTTGAGTGTTTGTCATCATGCATATGTAAGTGAAATGGTCAAGAGAAGCCAACATCCATAACTGGACATGCTTTGTTTCCTTAATGAATAAAATTGTCTTGAAGGAGCTTGAAGAACCTTCCAGCTTTTACTGCTAAACCTCCAGGATAGGACATTAGGACATTGTAAATGAAATGGTAGGGTTGGACTGGTGTGAAATACAAGCTGTCAGAGAGGGAAGCTCAAACAATGCTGAAAAATACCTGTATTTTTTGTTAACTTTTTCAATTAAAGTCCTACGACTCAGGGATAAGGGGAAGTGGTGAACTGACTCTGCTGGGATCCGGCAATAAGAGAAAATCTACTTTGCAGCTCAGACTGCAGTACTGACAGGAGTTTGCTGTTGACTGCTTCCCGATTTTCTTGTTCTCTTCAAAAACCATATTCCCTGCTGAGGAGCTGTGATTCCTTGCAAGATGTCCATATTCTTGTTGCTGTCACTTTTCATACAAGTATCATTCCTAAGGATTGAAAGCTGGGATATCAGAACAATTTAAGGAAGACATAAGAGGACAGTAGAAGGAAAAATGTGGTAAAGGCAATATAAATAGAGTGTTTGCACAGAGGCTTCATACTGTAACACTGTTTCCCTGGCTAAAAGGGGGTTGCATTTCTGTCAGCTGGTTTAGCAGAACAATGTTGGAGTTTTTCCCTTTTTAGATTACATGAGCTTTGGAGAGGGAAAAAAGCCTCATGCCGTGTTTCTTACCGCATTCTTAGTGACAGCTGTTACCAAAACAGCTTACAAGGCTTCTGGTGGTAATATTTTTCCTAAATCTCCCTGAAAACTGAAATTATCTCTTTAGGTGAAGCTAGTATATTAATCAATTTTTCATAGAGTATTTAGGCAGATGGAACATGGATGGATCAAAGAGTAAAAGACCTTAAAAGGGAAAGAAATTGCTGCTCCTTTTTTTGTGCATTAAAAGTCAGACTTTATCAAGGACAAAGTAAAAGAAAAGAATTTATCACACTCCTTAACGTTCGTTTCCTGCTCTTTGTGCCAAACTCTCCAGTTTATTGCTTGGTATAGATCCATTTTCTATTTTACAGAAACATTCTCTCTAGCTATTCTTTTGCATCAGGATGTCCCCTGGACTCCTGTCCATCACCCCAATCTTCTGGGCACTTTCTACAAGTTTACATTATCAAAATGTTTTGGGTTCAGAAGATGGAATCCCCTCCCAGCTCCCCCTCCCAACTAAAGAGTTTAACTGGGTTCATTTCCTTTTGTTTCCTTTGCTTCCAAGAGGTTGAGCACCCAATCTCTTTGTTGCAAAGGAAATACTTCTATGGTTTTGTCCTCAGTGGAAGCTGAGGTTGCCTGTGTAATTAAAAAAGTTGTCATGTTGATTCAGAGGAAGAGACCTTTTGAGATAACTTGGAGACATGGCAGCACCTGGCAAGTCGATGTCCCTGTTACTGTGATCTGAGCTGGGTCTGGGAGCTCTGGCCTGAAGCTGGACTGCAGAATAGGAAGCTGAGGTGAACTTCTGCTATCACCCCATGCCACACTCCATTTGTGGCAATACCTTAGGTCTTCTGGCTAAGATATTTTTTCCTCCTTTCTACTGAACAATTGTGTGACTTGGAACCTTTTGGTCTAGTTGCACTGCATTTTTTTTCATTGTAGACATTTGCATTAAAATCTTTTCCACTGGAGAACTTTGAAGTGGCTTCCAAGCATCATTAAATTTATCTTTACTTCTTTTTAATTTTTTTATTATACTAATTTTAGGAGGAGATGTGAGCTTTGCAAGGGTTAGGAAAAATGCACAAGGTTGTGGAGTAAAATGCCAATAGTCAGGGACAAAAATGGTTAATCCTTCTTCCCTGTCCTTCACAGCCTTCACAGTAAGACCCTGAAATGTAATACTGAGAGTAAGAAGCAGCCAGGAGAAGTTTTGTGTGATTTCAACGCAGCCAAGAGAAGTTTTGTGTGATTTCCACTTATATAACTAGACACATAATTAAAACTTAATCCTTAAATAATAGCATTTCATACATGGCAAATATAAACTTTTTCAAGTAGGCTGCAGATATATATAAACTTCTCAGTTTTCAGTAAGAGAAAGCATATTCACTGTCATCCTTGTAATGGATGTCCATAGGAAATTGTGGAAACAAGCTTAGGAGAAAGAAGGAGACAGGATTAGTCATTTAGTATGTCTACCATTGCCCTGTGGAGCACAATTCACTGAAGTATTAGTTATAGACATATTTGCTGCAGGTGAATTCCTGTTTTTATTCAGGCATATTTCCAAATCTGTCATTGGCTCTATGTCAGTATACTGACAGCTAATGTACATGTAGATATTAAAGAAGTCTTTATATTAATATTTTTGGCCTCTTTTTGCCTGTTGGTTTTTTCAGTTGCTGGGTATTTGGTAACTCTGTTTCCTGAGTGATAACAAGTCATTGAACTGAAAAGTAAACTGTGAATTGCAGGTAGGATTTTGCAGATAAACCAGGAGATGAGTTGAGAATTCATAAGGCAATGGTATGAGTAAACTTTTTCATAGGTATTGGAATACTTAAAAATTGGTACCTTATTTCTAAGACCTCGTGCAATACAAAATTTTGTATTCATTCTATCCTCAACTTTATTGTGCCCAGCTATTTATTTTTTAAAAATCAGCTGTCATGTTTGAAGCACTGTACTGGTTGCTGTTTAAACCGAAGACTGTTTCCCATCTCTTATCTTCTGCTTTTTTCTGGTGCTTCTTCAATCACCATTGCACTGGTGGGTTACTCATGAATAAATTTAACACTGCTTTTGGATGCCCAAACTTCCAGGTTTGGGCATCCATGTGGCCGATATATTAGTCTGCTAGCCATGGTAATGTAAATTAGAAGGCTTGTCTTAATCACACATGGCATCAGTGTGCAACCATGTAACTTAGGAAGTGCTATTTGCAGATGGGCTGTTGTCACTTTACTGCCTCACACATTTGACCTAAAGCAGACCAGTGACTGGTGCTTCCAAAACAGATGCATGATTTTTTACAGTCATTCAGATGTGGGGATATTTATGCATGTTTGGGCAAATTTCCTGAGCCCTGTTGAACCTCTTCTTTGCCATTTCCTATGTAAAATGAAAGGCTGTATGCATCTTGGGCTCTGCAAATATGTTTGCATTTTTAATATTACCAGTGTTTCTTACACACAACCTGTAAGATATGATTTGCTACCTGGAAGAAGATACAGGAATGGGATGGTTCTGCAACTTGGTGACTCTCTTCACTGATCAAAGACAACCCTGTTGCATTTAATGATGTGTTAAAGTGACAAAATACATTGAACTAATTTAGTTCTCAAGCGTAAATCATCCCAAAAATAAGTAGTGATGTTTGGAGAAAAATATATGTATAACAGAAAAAAACATGTTAATACTTTTAAAGGAAGGAGTTTAGCAGTGCTGGGTGGTTTGCTGGTACCAGATGGTCTTAATCTGAAATGTATCTTGAGAAAATACTCTCCTTCTCTGTGGGAAAACAGCAGTGATGGACAGGGGTCCAACAGCAGTGATGATCTACAGTCTTTTCAAGGTCATGAATTTGTCCCAAAGTGTGAAATGCAGAAATGAGCCTTTCTGTTTCAGGTGGCATATAACTGAGCATAACATAGTGGCAATAGCTAAGCACATTCTCAGACTTGAGACATTTCTCTGTGGTATGTATTATTAAGCTATTTTTATTAAGGATGAGGGAACTAAGACACCAACTATCATGACAAGAGTTGGTTACTGAATTTTTTGAACAGCATTGTCAGGGTAAAAGGAAAGAGCTTCTCTCTGTTCTGAAAATATTTTCTCCAGTTCATTGTATGGGCATGTCAAATAAATGCCATTTTGAAGAAACTGCCTCTCCTGATGTAATTCTTTTCAGTGGATAAACAGCTTTTTATTCTGCAGAGCTAAGCCAAACCTATATTCATTCATAGGAATTCATATTTAAATAGTCTTTTTATTCCTCACTTGGCACAGAAGAGATTGCCTTCCTTGATTGTCACATTTGTGCGAATGAATTTGTTCTGAGTTAAGTTCCTTAAGCTGGCCATGAATGCTATCAAGCTGTGTCCATTAATGACAGATTACACGTCGCGGGTGTCTCATGCATTTTATGAGTTGCCACTGACACATCAGCCTCTGCTAGGTATTATGAATATTATGTAATTTACTGGGTTAGGGTTTGATGAACTGTATTGGCATGAGGGCTGCATTGGCAGCTGGAGGGCAAAAGTACTTGTGTGTACACAGCAGTGCAGCAGGTACGGGTGCTTCCAGCAACTAATCATTTGTGCATGTTTTGCATATCGAGAGAGGCCATTGTTATGCAAAACACAGCCCCTGATTATTCCATTACAAGAGTGTTCCTTTTCAAATGAACAGAGTAACTAATTTAAAAACAGTTTTGAAAGCATTCTACTTATATGATGCTGGGGAGGAAGAAGGGGGAAAGGAACTTGAAACTTTGACACTGACAAACATTGTAGCGTGGTTTTGGTGGTAAGGGAAGCCAGTGAAAGGGCAAAAGAAGTCCATAATTTTGATACAGAACTGGTAGGGTGCAGGCAAAACCAGATGACACTGCTCTAGTATGCCCACGTAGGAGATGGTGTGCCAAACAAATGCAATCCTTTCTCTCATGCAATATTCAACAGCATGTTTTTGACTTTTCTTCTGTGGAAATGTACCAGTTACTCCCAGGTGGACTACTTGATATTTGGCTTTTGGTTCTGAATAAACATCTCTGCTTGTTTAAATATTTGTTCCTAAGTCTTGGAAATCACTCTGTGTACATTTTTAGCACCTATACAATGTGGTTTTATAAGTTAAATGAGACCAAAGATAGCTGAAATGAACTCAGTTAAAAATACCTGTGGTTAGTTGCAATATCTCACGTAGAAAACTTATAGAGTCTGCCACTCTGTACTCTCTCTATTGATTTTTCTTCCTCTGTCTAATGGAAGTCTAAAACAAAAACTTGTTGCTACTAAATATTATAAAATGGATCAGTGTCATGGTTTAGGAATGGTATTCCCTAATTCAGTGTCCCCACTCAGATCCTTCAAAACCACACTGCCTATGTGTCTCTCGCTCCCCTGTTTTTCCCCACCCCCTTTCTCCTGCAGTGGGATGGAGTTGAGGACAGGAGGCAAAGATCACTCACTGGCTGAGATAAAACAATTTACTGGAAACAGAAAAGGGATAAGAAAATGAACAGTAACAGCAACAATATTAATAACAAAAGGTATAGGAGAAAGAAACGATTTACATATAAAGCCCTCGATAATAAGCCAATAAGGATGTGTTCCTTCCCCCCACCCTGGCAATGACACGAAGTGGTATCAAATAACATTAGGGTCTTGGCCACAGCCTTCTGGCAATACCAGAAAATTAACCCTGTCCTGGCTAAAATCAGAACAATTATAAAAGCTTTTTTTTTTTAAAAAAAAAATATATATTTTTTTATTTTTCAATTCTATAGGGGCTTTCCACAGGAATTTTTCAGAACTGATTCTCATTTATTTGAAGTAGCCTCCCTTTACTGGATTTCTGGGTCTTTTGTACCTTCACTGTTCACTGTCCATGCATTTCTGCCCTACCAATGGTATGATAAATAGGGGGGTCAAGTAAAGATGCAGGTTGTTCTTCACTGTGGCAGCTGACTTGTTTTATAATATTTCAAGTGTTGCAGTTTCTTTCTTTCTAGATAATGGTGTCATTCCATATTTCTATATCAGGAAGTTTACATATTGAGGACTTTAAATAGCTCTGATCAAAACCATCTTTTTACAAAATGGGGAGCAGCTTTATAACTAAGTGAAAAATTTATTAACTTCTTTAAAAGAATTTTTCAGGTTTTTCCACTCCCCTGTCCTTGCATACCTAGATAACTTCTAGTTTCTGAGCCCTTTCAGTGACTGAGTTAAAACTCAGTAAGCATTGAAAACATTCCTTAATGTATTTAATTGTGAAAATAAATTAAAATTAAAAATAGCTGAGGCAGTGAATCGCCCCAAAGGGGCCAGGAGACACTTCAGAGACAGAGTCAGAGAAGTGGGTATTTGCTTTATTCGGCGCGCCGGGTGTGGAGGATCGCTCCTCCTAACACACACACACCTGTGCTCCGTACAACACAGTATTAAGGGCTAAAACATGAATATTCATCACATTCCTTGGGACAGGTGTGGTTATACAAATTATTTCTCGGAAGTCACTAGTGTCATTAGCAGGCGTGCCACACATGCGTTGTCTGTCCTGGTGGTCGCACTGAAGACGGCTTCTCCTCTTCCTCGGGGTCTTTGTGATGAAGATGAGTAGTCTTCCTCACGATGCACTTTTCACCTTTTCTCCCTGGGGCATGTGTAGTCCTTTGAGGAATGATTCAGCAGTTTCTGAGATGTTCCTTGTCCCCTCTATCTTGACAAGATTAGGGCGAATCCGGCTTCTTAGGTTTTGGAATTAACATTTGCTGTCGGAATTAACATTTGCTGTCTCCTAATAACTAACTGTGCTTACATGAGTTAGCTATTGACCGCTCCTTCTTCAGCAGTTAGAAAATATTCTTTTCCTTAAATGAGTGGTTAGCTGATTTCCTGAGGGATTAAGCCTTATATTCTTCCAAAATTCATGTTAACAAATGTATATATAGATATATGATGTATGGATGTATCTAGGATCTATACATATTAGGATCTATGCATCCTAATATCAAAACTCTATATAAAGTATGTGGAACATTATACTTGAATGAAGGGTGTTCTTTGTACATGGGACTCTAATCCCTCCCAGAAAGCTATCAAGTGTAAGGTATTTATGATATCTTGAGGTAGAGACTTTCATCTTCTAAATGCATAAATGGCAAAAAGTATTGCTTTTCTTCTGCATATTCCACTTTGTTGTGATTCAGTGTCCTTTTCCTTCTATACTCTAACTGGGTAACAGTTTTCCTGCTATATTGATTCTATACAAATTATTCCCCTATTCTATATTTCTCTTCAGATTAGTATAGAACTTTTTTGGTATAGTTCTGGTTGTAAACTTTAGCTTCTCTTCTTCCACATCCTGCTACCCTCAAACACTCTCCTATGGAAAAAAGAAAAAGCTGTTCAAGTCTATTTTGTTTCCCAGTGATGTTGATAAAGCCTTACCATAACCTTTCCATTTTCAACTCCCCTGCTGCAGCTTATCCAAGTCTCTCATTTTCTCAGCCAGAACAAAAACCATCCCCCTTGCTGGATTTTCTTCCACCTACTCCTATGCCCCTCGAACTGATGTCCCATTGGCTTTAATGCATGTTGTTCGGGGTAAAGTGCATCAGTCTATTTGATCCTGAGGGCACAATAACACCCTTGTCTCTAGGTAGCAGAATTATCTGTCTGCTAGGAACAATCAAAGACCACAGCACATATTTTCATCCCCTCCAGCCTGGTCTTCTGGTTTTGATCATTGAACATCTTTATTCCACACATCAGATGTCCATCAGGCCTTTCACAGAGCAGTTCCCTGCAATGGTGTGGGTCTTCACCAAAGAGGGGCTTTGTCATGGGGCAGAGTTCAGAGCCATATCTACTGCAGGTAGAGAAAAAAGACAAGCTGTTTAGGTTATACTGCCCAATATATGCCAAGTCAAGATCATCTTTTCTGCAGGCTTGGGTGCTGAATTAGGAACCACTGAGAGAGGAAAGCAGTAAGAGTTTACTGCATAAAGGCATGTAGTCCTTTTCGGTATGAATGATGAATTTGGTCTGAAGAAAGCTCCAATTCCCTCCTAGGATGTTGACTTTAGGAAAAAATGGCTTGTGGTAAGTTTAACATTACAGAACGTGGTATGTGTCCACTAAAAAATAAGTGTGACTATATTATGTGCTAAGTGGAGTTTAAATAGCTTTCCTGCAGAGCAGTCAAGGAAGATAGCAAGATGAAGCTGAGCAACAGGACAGGACTTATTCTTTTCAAGCCAATAATGTCTTATTTGATGACCCTTTTAAAATACTTCTACTCTCAGCTCCCAAAAGCCCTTTCCAGACAATGTTTGGTAAGCAGATTACTTGAAGCTTTTGCAAGCTCTGTAAGGAGCAGGAAGGTCTGGGAGCCTTGAGGGGTTTCACATTACTAAGGATGGTGCCTGGTCGCTGAGTTCCCACCAGCCAGAACTTAACCCTGTGCAGACAGGGGGACAGCGAGACTGTCAGGCGCCTCCAGCCACTTCCCTGTCGGAGGATTAGGCAGTGTGTGAGAAGATGTGACAGCACACTGTCACAAGTAGGAGGGCAAGGAGGGATGTGTGCAGCTGGCTGCAATTAGCAGCACTCTCAGAGTCTTTGTCACCCAGAGAGAGGTGGAACAATGTGAATCTGCCTCCTTCCCTTATCCTCATGGGAATGTGATTATGCTTAGGAAAGCTGGGGGGCAGGGGAAGTTAAAGGGAAAATAGACATAACAAGTAGGTCTTTAAGAGAAAGGAAAAGAGGCTGAGGAACACTGGAGACAGACTAAGACGTGGCTTCCTGTCAAGACAGCTAGAATTAGAAAATTACAGTTTTGGAAGGAAGGCATTTTTTACAAATTGGGGCTAAAGTCTTTGAGAAAACTAATTTTTACAGTAGAAGTTATGGGGTTGTGTGGGTGGATGGGTATACTTGGGGGGGAAAAAAGGCAAACCAAACCATGAAACTTCAAAAGATCATTTTTTTGTTAAACCCTCAGTGTGGGAAGGGGAAACCAGCCAGGAGGCAGCAAGGAGGGATCTGGACTCTGCTGTAGATCATGAGCCAGATGTAACTGGGCTTTGTTGCGCTGTTGTGGTAAAGCAGGTACAAGGGATAAACAGTGTGTTGCCTGGAAGATATGAGGAATAAAGAGATCAGTGCTAGCAGTGTTTCACCTAGAAGTATGGTATATTTGAGAGAGGTAGAAGCAGGGAGTATACTGTCTGATAAATACCCGTGCCGGAAGGTAGAAGCTCATGGCTCCATCTTTGTTTCTTTATGCAGTCTTCTGATTGGGTTAGAAGAAACTGCAGTTTCTATTTTCAGTGTCTTCTCAGAATGCATTTTGCATTTTTTTTGTACCTGACATATAGAGAAATCAAGCTTAGAAAAGTGTATGTGCACAGGTAAGAAAAGACACTGGTCTGAAAAGGGTGAAAACAGTGGAATAATATGGCCTTGTTATAGATTATAAAGTCATTTACTTAAAATATCTTTCAAGACTCCTTTGACACTGAGAAAGACAGAAATGACAAATACTTTAAATTGCTATTAAAGTAATCCTTTTTACTTTCTTCATGGATATTTGGAGCTTTCTGTTAGAAGCATTCAGAATAGGAGTTACTGCACAGAAATGTTTCTTAAAAAGTTTCTCATACTAGTTCCTATAAAAGTCTTAAGTATTCAGTAATTTTATGCTAAAGTGTTCTTTCAAAAAAGTTTCATAGAAAAAGTTTCTATCTGCCAAAAATAACAATTAAAAATATAGACAAATGATTTAAGATGAGGAATCATTTTACTAGAAATGAATCTAAGTCTTAAAGGGGTAGAAATACCGGGGGAATTTTGACTGTCTCCATTGGCCAAATGATAGTTGTTTCTGTGCATTGCTGCTGGGTAGTGGAGCATGGAGAATTGCTGACAGTCAGAGATGAGTGACCTTCGTTTTGAGTGATGGAACTTCTCACATTTGGTCCAGGACTTCCAATGGCCCTGAACTGACAAGTTCTGGAGGGAAGCAGAGACTGAATGAGCCATGCATGAACCCTGCCAGGAAGGACTGCAGCCCTTGGACACTGCCCCAGATGCACAGTACTTGTCAGACAGGTAATGAGAGAAATGGTTTTGTTCTCCAGCAGTGAATATCACTTGCTGCTTGGCTGAATTCTGTTAAAATTATTGCAAAAAATCCCCCAAAATCTGGGAGGGTATGGGGAGGTTGGAGTATCTGGAAAGACTGGAGCAAGTCGAGTCACCAGTCACACTAAAGTCAACAAAAAATTTTCCCAGAGAGATTGTGTAGCAGTGAAGGAAGTAAGGTATTGTGTAGTCTGGCAAAGAAGATCAGTACCTATCTCAAGAGGTAAACAGTAAAGTAAGAAATGGAGCACAGAGACAGGAGTAACAGCTGAAGTGTGATGGTGAACATCTCACCCACTTTGAAAAATCTGGGTGCAAATGGGCATAGATGGATGGGTTAATTAAAAGGTGCTCTACCTAAAGAAAGGCTTTTGTCTCTGAAAGATTGTTCTCTTTTTATTAAACCAGAAGCTGTAGCTAGAAAAGAAAATCAAAACAAACCAAAAACAAAACTCCACCTGACTATAAACTTCACCTTTCATACCATCAAAAGTGCAAAAACAGTACTGTTAAGTGCCTGGTTTTTTCTGTCAGAGAAGAGCTCTGGAAAACACTGCTACATGAGCGGTGCATTGACCATTGGTAGGAACATCTGTTGTATATTTACACCTCTTTTAGCAGTAACCACTTGAATAATCCTAGTTTATGCTGTCAGATGAAGGCCACAGTATCTTCAGAAACTGTCTCTTCAAGGAAATAAGTGTACTTTCCAGTAGCTCCAAAACCAGTTCTATTCCAGCTACATTGTCATTAATAGTGTGAATTATCTCAGTCAAGAAAATGCAGAAAATGTGAGCTCAGTCTAATGCAAATGAGCACCATCTGTTCCCCCACTCATAGATCTACCAAATACCTAAACCCAGATTCTGTTTCTGCTGGGATGGTGCTCAGTATGCTTTTGGTGAGTAGGCAAGCTGCTAGGCACTACATTTGTAGTAAAGAGGCATCCCAAGGAGCCACACAACACTATGCTGGACCCTGAGTATGGTCTTGGACCTTGAGTATGAGCAAACAAGTTCTCAGACTCTAGAGATAAAAAGTAGCTGTGGTTTTTGATGCAAGGTTTTGCTGGTTTACTTTAGTGCCAACTGAGGAAAGTAGATGTCATGGATATAATGAGAGACATGAAAAATTTAAAAGATAAACAGCTATGTTTTCAAGGAATATCTGTCTAGAGTGGTGCTTTTTGTAAAAGAGGGAAATTCCTACATGGAATGTTCCAGGTAAGTTCTTACCCAGCATCCCAACAAGGGCACTCAGTTCTTGCTGATCACTTGTTAAAGTGTTTATCCAAACTGCTTTATTTCAAGCTATGACCTTTTTTTTTTTTTTTGCTTTATCCAACAATTTATCTCCTGCTCAGGTATGACTCAGGGCACATCAGTAGCTATATTAACTGATTTTTAAGGTTATCAGACCACTTTTCTAGGGGTTTTATATTAAAATCCTTCACTTGTGTTAGGTCCTAAAGCAGAAAATTGGCAGGTCCTTTTACAATATTATGGGGCATTTTACCTTTTTTTTTTTTTTTTAGAAGTCCTAAACATTGGATTAATCCTTTCTGGAAACTCTTGTGCTCATCAGAGCTGCTAGGTATCCTGACTGCTGATGATTCCTGAGCCCACAGGTGAAAATGGCACCTTCTTGCCAATGTTTTGTGAAAAGTTATTGCAGTTTTAGTTCCTTAGGGACTGGATGCCTAGAATAGAATGTATTTGACTGTCAACTGTATATTAAACAAAGAGCAACATCTCATAGAGCTGTGCTTTATTAAGTTACTGTTATCTCCCCTAGTTTTCAGGAACATTGCAGGAAGCCTTTATGTGCTGAGTTAGATGCTGCAAAATGACCCTTGACAGCTGGCATTCTGTAATCCTTCAGGTAGTGCCATGGTAGTAGATTGTGCAGGGTTCCTACAGATAAGCTCAAGAGCTGGTAGATTGTGATCTTGCCAAGATGGAATTAATAGTCAAATTTCCTTTTCTTGTAGTCAAGTGATAATTTGTATTCTGAAAAAGAGCAGAGCATATGAAGGAACAAAGTGAAACAGAAAAACATGATCAAGGAAAACTGTTCTTCAACTCCTGCAGCTGGGTATTTGAGTATGACTGTACCTGCTAATCCACCTGTGGTGCTCCCTGGGGGCCTATGTGGCAACTGGGGAAGCATGGACCTGCATGCTCACTCTTGCTTCTCCAGAGTTAATAAGTTGCCTTCCTAAACAGCTGTGGAATGAGCTTAGTAGGTACTCAACACAGAAAAACTCTAATGTTAAGACCTTGTGGATCATCTGGTTTCTCCACCCACTACAAGCTATCCCATTGCTTTCTCTGGCCAAGGCAACTTGAGCCTAGATACCACAAGATATCTTCAAATTGCTCTCGAAATGTAGAGGCCACAGTAGTTAACGGGTCTTGAATTTGGACCCAGACAAGAGATCCTGTATTCTAGGTCTGAGTGTTCAAGCAAATTTCTTTCCTGTTTTCTGGCTTCAGCACTTTCAAACCACATTTTAAATTAGCAATGCCCATGTTGGAGATGATTTAAAGTATTGTTACAGTTTAAGTTGCATTTTGGTTACATATACCTCATTGACTGCTTTTTTTTGTGCTTTCTCTTAGAACATGTGTCTGGCATTTAGTAGTCATCTGATTAATGAAATAACAAGTGGTGAGGCTTGAGCTGATCAATTGCAGTTATGACCTGCTCGTTCCTAGTTTGATTCATTTTCCGCTCTCTCTTATCTGAACTGTTTTAGCGGGATCCTACAAATGATATGCAGTTAGTCCCTCTATTGTACCACTCCAAATTCTGCATTGTACCTTAAGAGAAAAAGCTGTATTTTCTTTCAGATAAGTGAGTAAAAATAACTTCTCTAGATTACACTACAGGGGGAACTTGAGATGGTGTATGCAAACCTAAGGTGACTTCCAGTGTGACATGTCAGCACAAAGCATCGTCATGTTTACTGATAACCACCCGCAAAAGAGGCTTGAAGTGTCTCTGCTAAGATGTCACAGATACGCATATGGATCACTTTGAATACTTTTCATTATCAACACACTATTTTTTCTTTCATTCTCTACCCTTTTCTTTTACTGTCTGCTTCACTACAGAAAATGTCTTTCCACTTAGGTTTGCTTGAGTGCCACAGAACTTTGAGGGTCTCTTGCATTGAGGCCAGAGAAAGTTGATTCTGCTGCAGTGATGTTTCCCCCAAAATGGAAAAGCTTTTCTTGAAAACAGCTGCAACCTCATAACTATTGCTAAAAACAGAAGCCAGCCTTTCATAATGGATTTCTGTCTTGTCTGTTCAGGAAATCTACTGCTTCTGCCTCTGAGTAGTTAATAGCAGCATTAGAGCCAGGTATCACGTGGACAGGCGTCATGAAAGTTTTGTTAAGTAAGCTCAGTCCTCAGACGTATCTAAGAGTAGCCCATCAGCATCTGCTGCTTTGCCTCAGCTCTTCAGATCTGAGCAGCAACCCTCTTTAGACCTGCTTGAATTAATTGCCAGCACAGTGCTGTGAGCCCACAGCAACCTTTGCAGTGGCAATCCTTGGTTCCCAACTACTCTGCTGATCCAATCTGCAAAGTCCATTCAGCCTCTTCTATGCCACCCAGTTGTCACCAAGCTGTCAGTCTTGACTTGATGCCTTTCTTGTGATCATAATTAAAATACTGCTCATTTCATTACCACCGGTGAGCTGCTCAGTTGGGTTTCGTAATGAATCCCCTCTGATTTTCAAACTTACCTGCTGAAATCACAATTCCTCATGTACCTCTGCAATAGCTAATTGTTTTTATCATACCTAAACTTCTTTTCTTAAAACATCCCATGTTCAGATTCTGGGGCATGCAGTTTTTGTGGACACTGGAGTTTAAAAATCTGAATATTACAATGGAGAATATGCTGCTCAAACAAATTTTTCACAAGCCAATACAGAATTCACAAAAGAAAATAGATTTGTCTGCCCTGTCACCAACAGCTCTTTATTCTGTTTCCACAGGGGAAAATTTATGCTTAAGCTGTTTGTTTATATATAGATTTCAAAGGGGAAAGTAGCCCAAAACAACCAAAAAACCTCCACCACCCAAACAGGTCAGCCAATTTCAGAATTTCAGAAATATGAGAAGGACCCCAGCTGTTCTTGAAAATATTTTGATCTTGTAGGTGCCACACACACATTTGGAAATTGACTGCCCTTCTCAGGAGCATTGTGTCCATTAAAAAAAAAAAATGGATCCTGTCTTCATTGCACATGGTAATGCCATACCTAGATAATGAAATCAGCATGTCTGAGGGTAGCATCAAGATACTGGATTTAAAAGTCTGTCTTCAAGGAATCAGAGGTCAGTCAAAAAATAATGATTTTGTTATGGAAGCATACAGTACTTCTATTTAAAGTGTTAATGCTTCCAATGGAAAGGAGAAATTATTTTTTTTTTTTAATTAAAGATGTTCAGGTGGTGGTTCTGAAAAGAAAGACTTTAGGTTAACAGTAGAAAGTGGTGTTTAATCAAAGTGTAGTTTTACTGGCAAGAATTGCATGCCAGCAAATTGACAAATAAAAGGATATAAGATGAATACAGGGATGCTCTTTTCAGCAAAATCCTAGTTTCCTGATTGATTTTTGCCAAATGTAGCTTCATGCATATGCCTCTCCGTGTCTGTTGTGCAAGATGGGATTGAGTAAATGATTAAATTACCTTATTGCATGGCCAATGGTGGACTGCTAAAGGAATATGTATATTAGACAGTCCCCATGCTTTTTGCATCCACAGTGTCATAGTGGGCAAATGCCTATGGAGGGAGACTGTGGAAGGGCATCATTATTGGGCTGACAGCTATTGATTGCTTTCACTAGTTTCTCATACTTTATTATCATCTATTCTTCACTCCACAGATGCCTCCCACACCTCTCTCGTACTTAACATGATTCATAAGTAGCAGCTAAACGCACACAGACAGAACTTGCCAAACAGATCAGCAGGACAGGAGCAACAGCAGCTAAACAGCAATGCTTGATGCAGAAGGAGAGATTAGTCTAAAAAGTGATTGATTGACATCAAAGCCGTTTTCTCCTTGTGCAAACCCTCTCTAAAGTGAGTGAATTTCTAGATTAAAATGCATGGGAATTTTGATCAGTTCTGATAGGATAAGATATTGCTCTAATGAAGAAAGAAATGGTTCGAGAAACACCACTGGAGGAATTCTGAATGTCCTTTAAAACCCCAGAAGAGCAAGAAAATAAGATAGCAACAGAACTAGATGAACAGAATCATAATAGATCTTGAAGATGTATTTGTCCAGGTGACATTGTTCTTTGGGGAGCTACATCTGCATGGTGACACTCGGGACAAGTGAGCACAGTTCAACCACTTGCAGGGGTTGCCTTTCTTTACAGAACTCACCTGGTAAGTAGCAAAGTCCCCCTCCACTGCTAGAAGGGTCTGCCCCTTGCTTGGGATCAGCCTGCAAGAGCCTGGCTGCACTTAGAGAGCAGTGATGCAGGAAAGAGGGTCAGCAGCAAACTCCCACCCAGGACCAGCAGCCTGGGATCCTCTGCTCTCCTGGGCTCTCTGCCCCTGTGACAGGTTTCCTCACAGTGCCAGAAAATTATTACACCAAGGAATCTCTCAGTGACATATCATATGGCCTGCACTTGCATTGATGTTAGATTATTGACTGATACAGTTAATTTCATCTTTAATATGTACTTAAAATTTTAATTATTCACCTCATAAACCATGAAACAAAATGTCCTTGTCAAGCAGGTAGTTAAAATCTCTTATTTCTGAATATTGTAAGAATATTGAAGTGCCCATCACTATATGTTACTAGAAAATCCTGCTGGCTAAAATAGTTTTGTGAGATTGTAAATGATGAACTCTGTTATTGCTGCTGTGTAGTTTCTGGTATAAATGTCTTGACTCTGGAAAGGCAAGCCTATTGGAGGTAGCAAAAATATTGAAAGGGGGGATGGACAAAGAATGGAAAGGAGAAGGAGCTAGTTTTTAGCATGTAAAGATAATATTGATTATTGAGCCATACTAGTGAAGTCATGAAATTTATTCTTGTCATACAAGAGACCACAAAATAGGACAGCTTTCCTTGTCACTGTTGGGTGTGGCGGTGTTTTTCCCCCATGCTTCATGCTTACTTGGAAGCTATAGGGAGAAGAGTATGGTTTATTTTTAAAGAAAAAGTTTCTATATCAGCTAATGCTATAGTAAAGAACCAATCATCATTTCAGGCTCTGCTACCTCTTTGCAAACAAGAGCTAGGAAGTGGTGCCTGCTTTTTTCTGCAGGCTGTTTTTGTTTCAGTACAAAATGGCAAATATGCCCTATGTCAACTGGCATTTTGTGTCTTCTAAGAAGTTAGTTCTGTCAAAGCAATGCTTGGGAACATAGTACTTGTCATTTGAGAACATGAGGATTGGCTCACTAACCCAGCTAAAACAGTCGATGTATACGGAGGCAAAGAGATTGGGAAGCTGGTCAGCATGTGGAAGGAGTATTGGAGACAAATCTTATGAGAGCTTTTTGGCAGTGTTTAGAGACCTGCTATTTCCTGACTCTAATGCAACAAAACTACCCTTCCTCTTGAACTGATGACACAGACGATTCAAGGAAAGGTACTTCCTTTTTGTCATTTGTGAAGCTGGAAAGAACTGTGGCTGAATCATAAAATAGAAACATGTATGCAATGCAATTAATAGAATATATGCAGGCAAAACCCTGATTTTCACAGAGCTAGAAAGATTTCTGAGTTTTTATGTGTTTTTTGCACAGAGATGTAGTCTGTCATTGAATTTCAGCTCTAGGAAAGAGGTAAATGAAGGTTCTAAGTGATGTATCTCTTTTCATGGACAACTATTCAAAGTAAAGTTTTAAAAGTGAACAGGGAAAAAGAATACCAAATCACATTCACTTTCAATGGGATACAATTGCCTAATCATAATTTATAACTTTAAAGTATATCTTCAGCTGTGGAAAATATTTGGTGATGCTTAATGTCTGTGATGTGACTTCCCTGAAGCAGAGCAAGTGCTGTGAGAAATTGGAGAGGAAGGAATAATAGGTCTTAATAAGCTCTTCTCTTAATTGTTGGGCACTGTAAATTTGCCTATGTGATACTGTTCTATAGCTCAGCTTTTCAGTGATGAATAGTACAACCACACTGTTTTCTTTCCATATATAAATTTACTGGACTCCACATGTGCTACAGTGAAAGACACTTTGAATCTCTCTTCTTGCCAGTACGAGCAAGGACTGTTGAGTTTGAGTATCAGACAGACACCTCAAGATTGTTACCTTTTCTTAAAGAGAAAGTCCAGGAAATAAATCTAGTCAAAGAAAAGTTCAGAAAATCATAGGGAAGTGCTTCCTGTTCCTGCTATTAAAGAACCAAGAGCATAAAGATGTCTGGTATTAAAGCCAAAGTTGTGATTATCTCATTCAAGATAAAGCGTGCTTTATTCCATGAATAATTTAATGAGAGTACATTGGCAGGCCTGGTCATTGTAAGACTGTCCAAAAAATGAGAAAAAAAAAAGGTGCTATAGATATGTCTGTGTAAGATTATTTTACTTTCTGGACTTGTTTTATAGTAATACCCTATTCAAAAATGTAAACTATTAGTGGCCTTACATAGTTTATAACTTAAATTTGTTCTGTTATCTGAGGACTGGATATGTAGCAAATGGAATCCTTTTTTAAAAAGGCCTGTGGGTCTGATCTAAATTGATATTTTTTTGCCTTATGTGTACAAGTCATGACTTCTAACCTAGCAGCACATACATGAATGAACATGACATATTGGGAAAGAACTGCCCTATGTATTGTATATGGAGGCCATGTCTTACAGGCATATATTTTAGTTCTCAGAAGGAGTCAGAGATGTGGGTGATCTGGTCAGCCATGACTTATGTGGGCTGAAAAATGGTCAGGTTTTACAGCTGAGAGGAGTTTCTAACATCATCCACTAGGATCTCTGGAGGTGCTGGGATCAGCACTACTCGACAAATTCATAGACTGTTTCCACAAAGAAATTAACAGTGATATGATAATAATTGCAGACTTTTAGGTTTTTTTAAATAATAAAATAATTAAAAATGTCTTAGAAGTAAAAGTGAGTGAGGAGACTGAGGCTGGAGGTAATTCCATTTCTGCAGTTATACAAAACCAGGAAACAAATACAGGACTTCTGCCAAAGTATGCTACAAGATGTCTTAATACCCAACATGGGTTGAAAAGGCAACTAGAAAGATGGGAATGATTGGGAAGGGAATAGAGAATAAAACAGAATACATCATTATTCTGGGATGCATTCTATTATTCCATTGTGCTGTAACTCTCTTCCCACATTTTGAATACTGCATAACATAAATTAGGTTGTAAAAGGGTGCTTAGGTCACAAAAGAAGTAACTGGGATTTAGGCCTATAAAATCACAAATGACAGGGAAAATATGAGAAATAATGAGTAAAAGTTCCATACTCACAGTTGAAGAAGCAGAGGAAACCTGACAAAATGATCAGGTAGAAGATTTAAAACAGAAGTTTGCCATTTTCTTCTACAAGCACTGACCTGGAAGATCATTAAGTTTTAAGAAATGGAAACATACATTTCTTGACAGCAGTTGTAGTCAAGACTATTCTGTACTTTTTTTGGTACAGAATTGTAGCACTAAACAAGACAGACTCTTCCTTTGAACTAGGCACTCTATAAGAACCATAGATTTTCATCTGAGCGTTTTTGGAGGATACCACAGGACAAAGAAATGGTGGCAAATTACTACACAACTGATGGTTATATGCTCCAGGAATTGATCTGCGGACACTGAGCATGTCCCAGAACTGTGTCTCGTGGCATTTATTTCACTGTCCACCATCTTTTTTTCTTTCTTTTCCTTCTAGTTATAACATGCTGACAGAACAGTACTTTTAGGATGGTATCTCTTTGAAATGCCCTGTGTGTTCTTTGTCTCTTCTGTTATTTTTCTTTCCAGTGTGGTAAGTACTTCTACGCTGTCAGGGAGCTGACCTTGTCTGGAGATTCTTCAGGCTTTAGACAAAGAGACGAGACTCCTTATCTGAGGTGCAATAGTCTTATATTCCCTGTCAGGACTGAATTAGTCCAAATTTCGTGCCTAATAGAGACACAGAAAAGCTGCAGCTCATTTCCTTATTTATGTAGTTTTCCTGCTTCAACACCTCCTTAGGAGCTGTTAGATGGAAAGGCAATTTGGACTCTTCCTTGTCTCTGAGGCCAAAGCAAAAATCTATTCAGACAGAACAGCCATCAACAGAACAATGGCTGAGTTTTTAAGAACACATCCCAAACCCTGAAAAATTCCATATAATTTTCTATTTCATTAGTACTTTTCCATCAAAATGAGCATAGCACTTTCTTTAGTTTGAAAGGAGCAGTACAGATTTACACCTACTGAGATTCTGCTCGTATGTGTCTCATCTCTCCCAAATATTCCCCACCTTGTATGCTTAATTCGTCAGCAAGTAGGACCAGGCAGCTTGAAAGAGGTGCACACTACAGCTATTCTTATGGTATTTTCTTCAGATAATTAAAAGCCCTGCTTCTTTAATTTGGTACCTTTCAGCTACACTGGATTTATCTGAAGAAAGGGTTGAACCAACAGGCCAAACTGATCAATGTGCTCACATACAGCCTTGTTTGTCACCTGTGTCATAAGTACATTTATAGACCCCATAGCTGTGGAGATCTGTGGTTTTATTTTTCTCTGTTCTCTGTCCTATTTCTTGGTTATTTCCTGCAAGTACACAGAAGGCCCAAAGCAGAAAAACCACCCTGGACGTTCTGAGCATGAAATACCCTTTAAGGCCACAGTGGAAAATCTTTTAGATCATAAAGCATTGCTAGAATATCACAGGTCAAAAGATGATTCAGCTCAATGCTTTTTCCATGTGAACTCTAATGCTAATAAACTCTTTCAAATTTTATGTGGCTATTATTATACCTCTGTAACATCCAGCGTGCAACAACACTGGAGTGGCTAGTGTCCCTGATTTCTCAGGTGAGCATAAACAGGTTTTCTTTGAGGGTCCTTGTACCACAATAGCAATTGAATTCTCATTACCAACAAGGACTTGCAGCCTGAGAGGTGGGTTTTGCCAGGGACCTGTAAGAAGTGGAACCAGTGACAGACTTAATGCCTGAAAACCAAACTCAGCAATGAGTGATGGTATGTGTCCTGTAAGAATCTCAGTTGCTGGGGGAGGAAAGGTGTTGTGTGAGATCTGGAAAGGCCATGGCATTGAAGAAGGTCCCGGATGGTGCTTAGTCAGCTCTTGCTTTCTCTTGCTGCTCTGGAGTTAAGGCTCTACTGTCCATCTGAATGTCCCCAAAGTAAAAAGCCTGAAAAAGTTATTTCAGAGCATTAAGTTTTCCCTATCCTTATCTAAAATACAAATGCTGGATGAGGTGCCAGTGTCTAGCTTTCTTATATCTTATCAGTAATTGGTGAGGCTTTTTACCTAGGAAGCAGGAGTCTGCTCAAATTTTTTTGTTTGATTTGAGATCACTCTAACACGAGCTTCCTACTTCCCCTGTATCTGCTAATGACTGCCCTTATTTTTCAGAGACTTGCTCCACTCCTCCTTGCTTGTTGTGCTTCAATGGGCTATGACAGTGCATGAAGTCTAGTAACTGCAGACTAGTGGGCAGTAAGGGAAGTTTGAGTTCTGGTCCAGTCCCTGCCCCCGGAACTAAGTTATTTCATGCTTTTTGTGAGATAAAATCTAAAACTGTTCTGCAGACAGGGCTCAGAAGAGAGACAGTAATTGCAGCTGAATCACTTCCACACATACTACTTTAAGAAAAGGAAAATGATCATCTACCAAAGTTGCTGTCATTAACCTTTTCTTCTTTTGGGGATCAAAAAGGGAAGAGCGAACAGAAGAGTTCAGTGAAAAATAGTTTCTGAAGTGGTAGTTCTGCAGTCAAGTAAAATTGCTTTTAGATATTATTACAAGTTGGATTAAACCTCTCTGAAACATATTATATGTTCCAGTAAATCGTTGCACCCTTCATGAAACTGAAAATTAGAATCAGTAGTGCTGTACATAGCAAACAAAAGCAGATTTACCTTGTGATACCTAGTCATGAGCAGCTATATTCAAAACACTGAACAACTACATTACTGAGTTCCACATTTGCAAGTGATGACATGATAGAAATAAGCAATCAATTACTATTCATCATCTACTGTGTGCTATTTGTCTGGAAACTGCAGGCTCCTCTCCTGTGGTAGATGTTTTATTTAGAGATGTCTCTTGGCCCCTTGGAAGTGTGCTAATGGTCACAAGGGATTTTTCAGCATTCAACATTTGCAGAAAGAGTGCTAATCATTGATTGAGGTGGGGGAGTTATCTGCTCAGAGGTTGCTAAATGATGTTGATCTTTCTAGAACCTCATTTTCTCTCCACAAACGTATTTCTTCAGAAATCTCATCCAAAGTCTGAGCAGAAACAGGGATTTTTTGTTATACACCATAAATTATAAGCATCCAAAAATAGACACATCAGTATGAAAATTATTTCTCCCTGGGCAGGGGAAAAAAAAAGGTAAAGCATTGAACCTGCATTTCTTGTGACCACTAATCTGTTGCATGATGATGGGATTGCATGGCTCTATGCCTATATGCCTACATGATTTGTATCTGTGTTTCTATCTGGTACATAGACTATAATTCTGTACCCCTCAACCTTTGCAGGTAAGAGTTCAAAAGCAACAGTTTTACTTCTGGTATATTTTGCAGGCTTTGGGTATTACTGAAATCTCTCTTTACCTTCATTCTTAATCTTATTCTTAATCTAGTGTATTGTTTTCTCTTGGTGTAGCTTTTTAAATTGCACCCTCCTGAAACAATGCTTTTTTCATAGGATATTCATTGCCTGGAACAGTTCATTCAGAATAACAAGATCCTTAAATTATTCATAGAATTAGATATGGTTGTGCTCTATTAAAATATTTGTAAAACGTTTCTATATATTTTGTTAAATGGGAATTATAAGATGCAGAGGACTGGAGCCATATTTTGCAAATTCTGCTTACAACTAAAATACACCTAATGGCTTAGGGTTGGATTTCCCTTCTGAATGCTTTTGCTCAGAAATCAGGCAGCATGAGTAAAGCTGTACATGCATTTGACCTTAATTGTAAGAGGTAAGCCTATTCTGTGTTGACTCACAGAAGAACCTGAAACTGTCATTATTTTAAGACAATTTTTTTTATTCTTTGAACTGTTCTTTTAGCAGAAGCTCCAGCCCATTGTTCCTCTTTAATACGTATTGCACAGGAAAAAGTCAAGTTATAGCCCTAGTGACAGTACCTGCTTTCTAAGTCCTCTGGAATGCTTTACCAAATGTTATTTTCTGGTACCACCTCTTAACTACTTTGCTGTCAATGATCTGAATTAGAGACGTGCACATCCCTATTGTTCATTGCAGTGTTTAATGTGTCATTACACAAAAACCATAAAAAACTAATCTCTTGGGTTTTACATTAAATAAAGAAATGTCTCAGCTCTTTAGTTTTAGTTAGCTTGGTATTGACCTGTGTAGCAATTTGTTACCTTAGGAAAATACTTTCATTGTTCCTTAAGTTCAATGCTGCCAGCTGGGGACTAAATGCAAGAAGAGCTCTTCTGTCACTGCCTCTGCTGTACCCACCCTCTGTCACCCCTGGGGCCAGTCCCTGGCAATTTAGAGGCAGTGAGTGGAGCAGCAGTGCTTGGATGGGAGCCACTCTGGGAGAGTTCAAATTTTGCTTCAGGCTCTGTCCTTAAGCTCATCCCTGGGAGGAAACCAGTCCTGCTCTTCCCATCTTCTCTTGACACTGGACTTGAAGGAGCTTTTTAAAGCACAGAGAAACCCCTATGGCAACCTCTAGAACAGATTCATTTGCTGCAGTCAGTTTTTCACATTGCATCGCATTTTAGCTCTGTGTCTGAAACTTTCTGACAATCTCGTTATGGCAGCCCGCAGTTTTTGTGCGTTGCCAGTTTTACAGAGGAGATTTTTGTACACGCAATCATTACAAAAATTAGTTCAATACCATAAATCCTGTATTCATTTTCATATTGGATTGAAATCATGTCTATGGTTTACATATTCAATTCTCACTATAAATATCCATTATATGTTATAGTCTGCAGTCATGTGAAGAATAGAGAGATTTCTGATATATGGAACTGAATGCAGAAGACTGGGATGTGCACTGGTGTAGAGCTTGGCATTTGGAAATTACAGGGTCCAATTATCTCTTTTGCTGTTTAAGTGTCTCCAGATTGGGAGCAGTTACATATTTTCTGTATATTTCACTGTCAGGAGCCCAGTGTAACAAATGGTTCTTAAGGGACTGAGCTGTGCTATTATTCTGTAGTGTGTTTGATCAAATTTATGGTACAAGGTTGATTACAGTTTGTTTACAATTTTAGGATACTTTTCTTAAAAAAAAAATAAACAAACAAATGCTAATTGACTAGTAAATGCTTTTTAATAAAATCTTAAATCATCAATGCATTATAAGCAATGGAAGGATTCCTTAGTGAATACAGTTCTTCCTGATGCTCACACTTTCTAATCTGTACCTTTTCTCCCACCCAAAGCCAGCATAACCACTATTACATTCAGTATCATTATTTGCACTTACAGCAGAGACTTTAAACAAGATGTCTAATTACTTAAGATGGACAAGTCAGCTTATCTTTTTAGAATGTGCATGAACTGCAGGCATATTGATAAAACCTGAGCAAGGCTTTCAAGGAAAGAATTTGCCATACGAACATAAGTATTCAATTCATAAAGGAAATTTTACTTATCCTACAGCTAAACATTACACATCATGGTAATGTGAGTAGTTTGAGATCTATAGTTATAGGAAGAGTTGTTGCTGGAGAGACAGAGAAGACAGTAAACGTAGTAATATAACATTACTGCAGAGATATTGTCTTGGTTATTTTTTCAAATTAAATATTTTGGAGCCCAAGGACCTAAATGTTTGTGGTTCCTTCGTTTTCTGTTATAACATTGATGTTTTAATCTGTTTTTAATTGATGAGTACTCTAAACACTAGGATATTCCTGCATCGTTTGTATAACCGTAGTGGACACGTGCAAGGATCTACCATGGAGAAGACTTACTGTGGAAGGAAGCGGTGCATTTCAGTTTAATTAGCATTTTGCTGGGTCTTTGAAACTACAGGTTCCTCTAGGCAAAGCCTTGTTAGTGGTCCATTATGTACTATGTAAACACACAATAAAGTGTTATTTGAAGTCTGTATTTGAAGTAAGGTCCTTAACCCTTGGGTTTTTACCAGGTCCTTAACCCTGTTGTGCTGCAGCACCCTGGCAAATCAGGGAAGCAGAGCTGCAGCAAAACTCTTGGAAAACCTGTTTCTGGGGAAATATTAAATCAACCTCTGCAAAGCTTGTGACACTGACAGTGAGTGAAGTGTTCCTGTAAATTAATATTCAAATCTAAGCATTTGCAGAGGGAACAAAATTTTGGAGGTTTTGACATGATTACTCTTCCCCTTCCATTAAAATATTTATAGACTCATACTTTCAGTGAAAGCAAGCTCAAACCATGACTAAGGATTTTTGAAAATGTCACTTCACAATTCCTATGTAATTTCCATGCTCCTTATTGTCTCTTTTCTGTCTCAGAAGGTAAAATCCTGCAAGTGATCTCTCTTCCTAAGGAGCAGATGAGGTGATCCTTGTGTGTGCATGCAGGACAAAACAGAGCTCTGTTCTCAAGCTAAGCTGACACTGTGATGGTAGTAAGGATTTTGGCCTGAGGGCTATGGATTTGTCCCTTTGATAAGGTTGTAAGCTTTGTTTCCACTTTTTTTTGTCCAGCTTGTAACACAAATTTTCTCAGTTTTAAGATCAAGATGAGGAAATTAAAGATGTCTTTTGGGGTTTTAGGAAAATAAGCTGTTAAATTGGCTAACGTAGGTTTCTGAAATGACATGTCATAGAACCATAGAATATTTTAAGCTGGAAAAGTGCTCTAAGATCATCTAGTCCAATCATATTCTAAGGACAGGTTCTACTGTGAATTAAATCTTTTAATCTGGAAACAGTAAAGTAGATGAAAGTGTTACAGGGAGATGGAAATTTTCTTCAGTTGCTAATCTCCTTCTCTGTGCTGAGTGTCACTGCTGTCATTTCACTGAATTCAGGAAATCTCCCAAGCTTTTATCAATGTCATGATATTGAGGAGAGGGAGATTCCTATAATATTAGAAACTATCCATGAATAATTTTTCTTGGCCTGAGTTTACCTAATACTGTCTGGATCGTGGCTATGGTGGGATAGCCACCACTCTCACAGAGGTCTCCCTCCTGGGGGAATTACCTCAGCTCTACGGCCAGACGAGAGAGTGGCCACTCACCCAGCCCGGTGCTGTCAGCACACGGGCACGCTCACGCATCCAGCAGCGTCAAACGATGAAGGAGGCAGGAGGAACCACCCTTGGCATGTCCTGCTTGTCTTTATTGGCGCGCGGGGCGCGCACCCGAAACGCACAGAACGGAGGCAAGATGGCGGAATGGCGACCCCGCCACGTGTCCCCCCTTAAGTACAAGGTGTTCTCCCGGGCGCGGGCAGGGGGCGGGGCCCAGGTAGGGCTAGGGGCGGGGTCACGGGGTAGGAGCCAATGGCAGGGGCAGGTCCAACGGGATAGGTCAAAGGACGGGACATGCCGGGGGGGTAGAGAACCGGGCCGGGTCCATTGACCGGCCAGAACTAGGGGGGTGCTGCAGGATTAGGGGCTACTTCACAGGATACAACATTTACCTGACTGCAATCTTTGATGCTTGGACTGCGGAGTCTGACAGATGGATTCAGGACACAGATCCATGTCAGATGCTGAAATAGAAGGACCATTGTGCAGACCAGATGTCCCATAGATATGTGTAAATGTGGAATTGGTTTGGGAGATCTGAGACATTTTTCTTTACATCTGCAGCAAAACTTAAAAGAAGGAAATAATATAAGAGCCACCATGATGGCAACAGATTTGATCCTGACCCCACAGGTACTAAGGGAAGTGCTGCTGTTGGCTTTCTTTTTGAAGAAGCAAGTGGGTACTGAGGATTGTAACCTTGCTAATTGAGGATGTCTGTCCTCCACTGGGACCTTGTGGTACATTTTTATTCACCAGCAAATCATGCAGCAGCAGGTCCTAGGAAACTCTTGCTTAATCTCTGTGCCTTTTTCTTTTTTTTTTTTTTTTTTTTTTTTTGTAAGTGAACATTGCAGTGGATCTCAACTTTGTTCTTGCAACCTCTGTGTCACATTAATATTAGATTATTGTAGCATACTTGAAAAGGGTAGATGTCCTTCAGGTGCATTGCAAAGACTGTATATTTGCCCCTGGGTGTTTGAAAGGCTGGGGAAAGGGAAGGAGATGAGATGAGAGGGCACGATAATAGTTGTACTTGCAGTACGTTTTTCAAAATAATTTTTTTTCAAAGTAAATTTCATTATTTCAGAACACCCATTCTGATGTGCTGCCTAAATACCTCTGAAAACAGCATTGAATCAGATTAAGAAAGAGAGTTGGACATGTAAGATCAGCAGTGTGACCCAGAAATCTCCCTTTTAATATCTACTGCTCTGTAGGACTAAAGCTTCTAAGATGCCAAGCACTGTGTTCTTTCACACATTCCACTTTGCATCCACTTTGCCAGAGCTGAATCTTTCAGCATGTGTCTCCCACTGAAGCCATTTTAGGTCTCGAAATTTCAATGCTTTTCTGACCATGGCCCTAAAGGGCCTGGTCTGCCATACCTAAAGTTCCTTCCCCACACTGAACGCACAAATCAGTGTAGTCTTTCACTCACCGAGCAAGGATCTTAAGGCCTGAGCTAATGAAAGATATAGGATTTATGGTAAAATGGGAATGTGGACGGGTACTGTGGAGATAAAACTTCTCCTGAAGAGTCCTGAATTGTGGTCTGAATTCCCCTATTTTACTGAACAATAGTTAAAAATGCAAAAATAATTCAGGGAGCAGGGTTGTTACCCAGACAACTGTCTCCCAAATGCATTTTGGCCTCAGTAAGTGCAGCACTCATGCTCTCTGTTTCTTTCTTCTAATTGCACACCTGTGACAGGAGAGACAGAGAAAGTGGTGTCACAGGGTTCAAGAGTAAGCAAATGTGTTTAATGAACAGGTTCTGACTCAAGCTGCCTGATCAAGACTGGGCTGTGTGTTTATCACTTTCTCACTTTCTGTCTCTTTTAGCATAGGAATCTCTGTGCTACTCTCTGGTCTCTTGCCTCTGACTGCTGCCCCACCACAAAGGTTTATGAATATTCAGGCAGAGCATTGTTTTTTCTGTCTCCAACATCACCAGGGTTTAGATCTCTGCCCAACAGGCACCCTCACAAAGTTATCACTATGAATTCACTGCTGGAGGAACGATTTTCTGCTTACCTGCTCTGCTGTATGTATGAATATGGCATCTTAGGAAGACAGGGAAATCCCTGCCCTGATAGGTCCCAGTTTGCAGAACCACAAGCTGAATATGCAACATGTAAGAGATGGAAAGAATGAAGGGACAGGAAAGGTGTCATGGCAGACACAGGGCAATGGAAATGGCAGACTCTGGTAGGTTCAAGTTCGTGTTAAACTGATCTGGATGCTTCATTGCTTCTGGAAGGTATTAGAGATTTTGGGAGGAGGATGATGAGCTGACAGGAGCTTTGATAGCTGAATAAGAAAATATGTAAAAATAAAGAGTGAGTAAATGTTTGGTATAGAGCAAAGAAATGGAGTTTACATCATATTCAGTTCATCAGTTCATTCTCATGCTGGATAATGATGGCTTTGTATTCACTTTTTCAAGAGGTCTTTGTCACAGCTGGTTCCTAACTCTTCCTCCTCCCCAAGAACATTGGCATCTCTGTCCTTGTCGCTGTTGAGCGCTAGCCGAGTGCAAGAACCAAACTGGATCGGGTGAGGCGGAATTCTGATTTTATTATTTAATTCTAAAACTTATATAGACTTTTAAAAGTTTCTCCGGATTGGGTCAATTCAAAACCTCCCCCTAGGCCCATAGGCCAGGTAGAACTGTCCATCTTTCCAGAGACAGTTTCAATAACATCCAAACCTTATCTTTATTTATAGAACACAGGAAGAAGAAGAGAAAAATTCCCATGGGAAAGAATCTGTGCTACCACATGTCCTCCTTCACTGTGCAATCTGCTGAATTCTAATGTCATGGTTAAAACAAGTGCTTAAGGTGTTCTGGGACCTTGTCTCTCTCTGAACAGTGCTGTCAATCAGACATCTTTCACAATCAATTGAATCAGAAAACTTCAAGAAGGAGAACATGAGCTAAAAGTTAAATGAAATTTTACTTTAGGCCCAAAGGACCAACTTTGAAAATCTTTTGGACATATCTCCTTGTGTACTTTGGGATAAGGTTAATTCCCTGCAGATAAAGTCAAACTCTTCAGACAGAGACAGCAAAAAGTTCACTGTCACTTTAAAGGGGGTTGAATCCATCCTCTCCTTTGACAGCAGAGGTAATGTAGCAGACTCATTTTCATATCTCATTCAGAAAGCAGATGAGATAGGAATCAACTTGTTTGACAGATGAACACCCTGGAGATAATTTCAGTTTGTCACAGTATGTGTGATTTCTTTACAATTACTGCCAAGCTATAAGAGTGCAGAAGACTGGCCCATAAATGCCAGCCATTTTGCTTTCTTTAATTCCCAAAATATAAAACACTTTTCTAATTTTAAATATAAAAACATAGTTATAAATTAAAGCCTTCACTGGGAAAACAGCCCTTTTTTTTTACAGTCAAATAAGAAAAAAATGAGAAAGAAATCACAAAATGGAAGAGAGATGGGAACTGTGGGGTTTGTTTCTTTGGGTTTTTTTCTTCTTCTTTCCTCAATTTTGAATGAGATGAGTTTGAAGGAGAGATGCCATGTGCCTGCTCCCTCCCTTCCTTCAGAAGGGGATGGTTCAGTGTGCTGAGAAAATCTGTACCAACACTCTCCTAGACAACAGATAGATGGGTCACTTAGGGTGTCAGAGGCACCAAATGTATGCAATAGTGAAATGCAGGAGAGATGTGGCTCCTTGTGTGGCGTGTATGTCCTGCTGCAGCTCTTGAAGAGCCTGACACCTCTCTTTGTTTAACACTGGCTGCCAGCTTGGCTATAAAAATGTTGGAGGGGAAACCATCTGATTTCCTGGGCAAACAAAATTATTTTGCTGCAGCCATCAAAACATTTAAACTCTTTCAGAAACCTGTTGGGTTCCATCTGAAAGTGGGATAGATTCTCACTCTTATTATTTTTACTGGAAGACTGTCCCAGATCATCACATCTCCATTGGTTATAAGACTTCTAAATTTCTTTTTAAGAAAACTTATGCTGGCTTATATTCATTTGTTCTTGAAGCAGAATTGTATTTTAACTTTTAATCTCCTTCCGTGTGTTTTCCATCAGCTTGGTTTTCTGTTTTCAATCAACTTTTTTCTTCACAGACCTGCAACAGGCTTATGAAACTAAACTGTTTTCTCCCATTTAGTCCTTACAATTGCCTATTTTCTATATTTATTATAAAACAGATAAGGCAAAATAAGTACTGGGCAGTTTTTGTGTGGAAATTGAGATATGGAAAATGATGGGTCATATCTTTAACCATCTACATTCTGAACAGTTTATCAACTCATTTTTAATTTCCATACAACTGAAGATTCTTCCTGTGCATTCAGTAATATTCATGCTTGATATTACCCTCCATAAGAGTAGAGCTGAACCAAATTTCTTTTACCTTCTACTTCTTCTTTTCCTCATGTAACTGAAGGATCTTAAAAGTTTGATCCAGAAAATCTGGCTTTATCCAATCCCTGAGCCTCTCCCCGTGATTTTCACTTCCTGCTGTCTGTCCACCACAGACCTGGCACTGAAGACTTCAGTGCTGCCCTTCAGTGTATTTGTTGAAACTACTGTGGTTGCTTTATAAAAGCATTACCCTTATTTTTTAACTTTTTGAGTGTGTCCCTACTGACCACTTTCCAAGTTGTAATTGTTCATTCTGGAGATGCATACACATGGGATCTTGGTTGGTGCTAATGTCTGTGTACAAAATTCTCCAGTTTATTTCTCCCACCCCTATAGGACACCAGTCTTTCCCTGGTGACATAGTTCTGGTCACAGCAGGGCTATGGAGAGAGTAGAGGGACAATAGGGAGGAAATCATGGCCTCAGCTCTTGATGTGGTTTAGCCCTGATATGCTTGAAGCAACAATTAGGTCACTCCAAACAGTGCCTTTGAAACAAAGTCTTCAGTGAACTGCCTACCAGCAAAGTGTTGGGATTTTTCCTGACCCTTTCAAACATCTTTGGGACCCTCTGTCCTGGGAGATAAATCACTGGTGGTTCATATCAACAGCACAGTTCCCCCTTAACACACAGTACTGAATTCTAGCTTAAATGCCAATGACTTTAGTTGGATGTTTGCCTAAATATAATTTCATATGTATGTAGTGTTTGTAAAAGGATGCATCTTTGCCATATTCCCCCGATGCTCTTGTGTCAGTTTTATCCTTAACTATCCTGAATAACTTGACAGAAGTTACACACAACAAAACCTAGCGTGGCTTCTCTTCTCCAGCTGAACCTGTGTGTGCTCAGTTTGTCAAGATGGCCTCCTGCACCTCTGCAGAACCAGACCTTATGCAAAGGTTAGATGCCCTTCATCACCCTGTATGCAATCGTGAGCTAAGAAAGTTGATTTCAATACTGCCTCCAACTCTAACGTCATCTTTTGTGATGTCTTCTCAAAGACATCTATTAGATAACCCACACATGCAGTCTCTACAACACAGGTTCCCAGGACTCCCCTGGGAACTGGGCTAACTGGTAGTTCCATTCTGTCGCTTTATTTCAGTGCACACAATCTTCTAAAGAAAAGTAGAATTATTTAATAGGAAGGGTTTAATGTCCCATCCTGATTAGCCCACACTTGATGATGCCTGAAATGGCTACCTGGAAACAGAGACTAGACAGGAATAAGGGAATAAAGGTGGTATTTATTTGAAAGGCCTTCAAAAGAACATCCTGGGGAGACCAGAGGCTACTGCCAAAATGGACCCCAAGATGGACGATGAGTCATGAGTTCTTCACGCTTTATAGGTTTGGTCCATTTGCATATCAGCATAAATTCACCAGTTAAAACTTCAGCTAATGATGTAAGTTCTCTAAGCTCAGCCCCCCTTTCCAAGACGTTGGTTTACACATTTTGGGCCCAGGAAGGCCTGGGTGTCCTTGGAGGCTAGCAGGCTGTAAAACATTTCAAATTTTTACACTAAGTAATACAGAATTTGAAAAATATTAAAAAAATATAAAAATATAAAAGCTAAAACTCAAGGCATCATGAGTGGTTAGGCTGTTGCCATCTCCCTGTTGCTCTGGAGAATTTTCTAACACATTCAACATAGTCTAACAAAGATATTCAATAAAGTGTTCAACTGCTTCCTTCTATTGAGAAAATGCTTTAAAATAACATAGTGTTTTTAAAAAGTCTAGGGACCCATGCCCTGTTTCTGAAAGAGATGACTTGAGAACCAAGCCTACTAGTTAGGCTTAGCTGGAAGATGTTCACATACAGTGGTCACAGGGTTATAGGTGTGTTAGCCAATTCCAGTTTTAGAGGCTTAGTAGGGATAGAGAAATAGTTTTTTTATTCTTCATATGTATAATTTTTTCCTGTTTTATCATCTTTTGCAATATATGCAGTATATTTGGACTGTTGGTCGAAACTCAGAATGATAGGACAAAGGTAACAAAGAGGGATGAGAAGAGAGCAAGTAATACCGAGAAATATTTATACTTCCTCCTACTAATTATTGTGTGCATGAAGTCTCAGCAGCTGACCTTGTGACTTCTCTAAAATTGCATTGCTAATTAATTTCCTTACCTTTCATCCTCTGTGAATCTTTCATTGTCCTTTCCCAGCCTTGTGATCACCTCCTTTGTGCTGCTCAATCCATCGTGAAAGAGATGAGTGCCCTGCTGGAGAGGAGCAGCCCTGCTCTTTCCATGTGCACTCTCTCTTTTGACTCTACCAATTGCTCTTCCTGCTTTCCTGAATGTCACCTACAAGCAGTCCTGGCAATGTTCAGCTAGGGACCACTTCTGTTGCAGGAGATATTACCAAAGCTGTATTTGGTGGAAACAAATAGCTCATAGAGAGGTCTGTGGAGCAGAACAGTTGGGTTGACTGCATTTCTCATTCCTGGAGATATTCTAGCATCAGCAGTTATTTTATCACTGACTGGGGGGCAAAAAGTCAAAATTTCAAATAATTTTTTTTTAATTCTGTGAAGAACAGCATGAAAAAATGTAAACAGTCTTATTGAATTTGTCTATAAACATAATCAAGACATTGCCACTCCATCCCGTTCCTACATGATGCACATAAGCCAATGGCCAAGAGCAAATCTTTGTAAGCTGCTGAAAAACTTATGGTCTGAAGCAAAGCTATTTGTATCTTTCTCCATTCAGTCAGAAGGACCAGATCCTGTGTTTGACTCTGCCTGGATGACAGGTGCCCACCAAAGCCACTCCATTACTCCCCTCCTCAACTGGACAGGGGAGAGAAAATATAACAAAAGGTTATAATTTGAAGTATGGATAGGGGGAGGTCACTCGCCAATTACAGTCATGGTCAAAACAGACTTCACTTAAAGAAATTAAGTTGAGTTTATCATTCTCTGGTTGTGATTTGTAATAATGAGAAGTAAAAAAACCCTTAAAAAACACCTTCCCCTATCCCTCATTTCTTCCCAGGATTAACTTTATTTCCAATTCTCTACCTCCTCCCTCCAGTGGTACAGGGAGGCAGGGAATGAACATTACTGTCAGCTCATCATATGTTGTTTCTGCTGCTGCTTTTCTCCTCAGGGATAAGGGTCTTTCCCCTGGTACTGCATGGGGTCCCTTCCATGGGAGACCATTCTCCACAAGCTTCTCCAGAGTGAATCCTTCTCGTGGGCTACAGGTCTTCACAAAGCGCTCCAGTGTGGGTCCCCCACAGGGTCACAAGATCTACCAGTGTGTTCTAACCTGGGCTCCTATCTCCATGGGGCTCCAGGTCTCTGCCAGGAGACTGCTCCAACGTGGGCTTCCCATGTGGTCACAACCTGCTTTTGGGCATCCACCTGCTCCATGGCCTGCAGGTGGATCCCTGCTCCCTTGTGAACTTCCATAGGCTGCAGAGGGACAATCTATTTCATGAGGGACTGTAGAGGAATCTCTGCTCCAGTGCCTGGAGCACCTGCACCACCTCCTCCTCCTTCTTCACTGACCTTGGTGTCTGCAGAGTGATTTCTCTCACATATTCCCTGCTGTGTCAGAGATCATCAGCACAAGTCTGGACACTGTCTGGAGCTGTCTGAACCTACCGCAGTGAGACTTGTAGAAAGGTGCTATGACCTCTCTATCCTTCAAGTTCCCTGCAAATGTTGTTTATTCATTGAATGAAATAATAATGGAAAAACTGTTAGAAACTCCATTTCATTTAGGAAATTATTTCAATTTTTTTCAGTACTCTTGTGTGAAATGTTGATTGTTTGGAAAATCCTGCAGGTTTCATGAAATGCTGATGTCACACTGCCTAATCATCACCAGACCATCAGGTTTCTTCTCTATGAACAGAGAGAAGCTTTTTTCTTCTCTTCCCACAGCATTCTCAGTGTTCTGCAGTATCTGAGCACCTTCTCCTCCTCCCAGTTGTCCCCTGTACTTCTTAGCACGTCTATTCCGCAGCAGTCTGACTGTCTAGATCTCCATGGCATCTCATCTCACCTCACCTCACCTCACTTTTTGGAGAACTATTGTCTCCCTGCTGCCTGCCCTCCTGAAGCTATCCCTCCCCTCTGTTGAGTGATTTCCTGGGTCCTTGGGCACATTCATTCTTCTCTGCCCTCAGCCTCCAGCATGATCCTGGATGGAATAGGAAAGGATGGCAATCATTCTTGAAACCAAGAGGTTTCAGGGCAAGAAAAGAAGGAGCAAGTGGATAACGGAAATTTCAGCAGAATATTAAACATGGTAACATTTAAATATATTTCCAAGCTCAGCTTATCTTACAGCTCACCCAGCTGTATTCAGACATTGGTATAGTCACTTTCAAATAAAAATAGGATTAAACTATGATTAAATAATTAAATAAAATTCAAACTGTCTCAATGCTGAAGAGGTTTACATTAAAACCACTACTGATGTAAACATATAATTTCTGTCTTTTCAATGCTCATTTCTTTGTGTAGTCTTATATCAGACATTTCAGAGAAAAATAGATTTTATTGTTCCTCTAGATATTATTTTAGAAAGCTTCTTTATCAATAAAGGATGGTTAAGTGAAATAGATACAGGTATAGCAAAGAACCAAAAAGAGTAAACATTATTTTTTCAGAGCTTGAGCTGACTGAGGATACCTTGTGCCATCTCAACTAACTCCATGTGTGTCCTTGTACATTTTGCTTATTGAAGAAAACCTGTGCAATGTTGAACCCTTTTGCTCCTCTGTGCAGAGGTGTCTGTCTGGTGGTAGAGGTGAAATGTAAAAATCATTCTAGAGAAAGAGCAGAAACTTTACAAAGATCACTCTGGATGAAAGTACCAGTTTTTACTATTTAATTTAGGCTTCTATACTGTGAATTATATTCTAGAAAGAACTTCCAGAGAACTGAAACTCTCCAGTATTAAAGGAATTGAAAACACTTATTCATTTGACTTCTACTTAGAAATGTTTTGCCTAGAAACAAAACAAAACAAAAATTATTTGGGGAACTTTATAGCTATTGTCTGTTCAATTAAAGTTTTAAAGCTGTTGTCAAATGTGCTTGTCAGAAGTAAGAATGCAGACAACACTAGCCTATTACTTGTGACAATTCCATATTTATTTAATGGGTACCTTAACCAAGCAACTAGTTATGTCACAGAATGTAAGTCAAGGCTGTGTGGTTTTGTAACAAAGATTAATATGCAAAAGTTACAGACAGGGTGTTTAAGATTTGAACAGTTGCTATGTATTCAATGGTGCCCTGAATGCAAAACCCCATTTTTTTCTTTATAAATCCCACAATAGTCAGTTCATTTGAAATCTAAAGTTCTGTCAGTGGATTGATTTTATTTCCCATTTAATTTCTTGACATATTGTTTTCTTTCTTAGTAGATTTCCAAGCTTCTTGAGTCCTTTTTCATAAACTTGTCAGATGTTGAAGTTTTTTGCCACCTCACATCATTTTCAGCATTCAGTTTTCTCTTGGTTCACATTACCTTCATCTGAGCTTCCCCCAGAACAGCCCTGCAGTACGTCTCACACACTGGTTTGTCACCCCAAAGATTTTCCTTGCCCAGCATCATTTCCTTAGCGAGGAAGATTATTTCAAAACTTAATAAAAGCTCACCTTTCTCACAACATGCCATCTGGAAGGTTTTGAATATCCATTATGAAATTTTGTGGTTGGAGAAGTTATTTAAAATAGCTGAAAGTGAATTAGGAAAGTTTGTTTTGTTTTTTGAATCAAATTGCATGTTAATTATCTTGAAACTTCTCTGTGAGCAAATCCTTTCAAAGATTTCTCACTGTTTAGTGAACCTATTGGACTAACCATCAATCTGAAGAGTGGGGAAACCTTTCTTCCAGTGCTTTGTGGTTTCCGCATCATCAATGTGAGAGAAACACTTCTCTTCCTCCTAACTACATGGCTCAGAAAAACTGAAACAGCTACACATTTCCCTGAATGGAGGATGCCCCCACGTGAAGATCCACATTGGAAAGAACCTGATCTACTACCTGCCAGCTGGGCAGATGCACAATTCTCGCAGAGACGTTGTTTTCAGACACCTAGTCTTTTTTTTTTTTTTCCTCTTCTTTAGAGTTTATGGAAGAATTCTGTCTCAATTTTATTTTATGGTTCTGTTTTAAAATTCTTGTTATTTTATGTTTTAATATTTTGCTTGATTTAATGTTCCTCTAAATTGCTGCACAAGCAGCAAAAAAGCCATGAATAGAATAAGGGAATGTGAGGCACAAACATAAAGAGGGAAGAATGACATCAGGTATTGACTGTAACTGCAAGAAATTAATGGGTGTTTGTTGACAGAAAGACATAAATTGTGACTAAAGCCACTGTGTAAAAGCTGAACAGAAAATAAGTTTTTACACAGAAATCTTCTCAATTGCAGGCTAAACCATCAAATTGGTTTAACACAGTGCAGGTTACTTGCCAAAAATATGAATGAGATTTATGTATCCAGCTCTGCAGCACAGAGTGAAGTGTACACAATGAAGTTCTTTTGCACATGGTAGCAAGAAGGGGCTGGAAATTGGGCCCCCACCAGCCTCTCTAAATATCTCCCCTGCCCAAAGATAGATCTTCTGAAAACATATCAGAGAATCATAGAACAGTTTGGGTCGGAAGGGACCTTTAAAGGTCATCAAATCCAACTCCACCCAAATGAGCAGGGACATCTTCAATGAAATCGGGTATGTGTGAAGACAAGTAATCAAAATAAGGTTTTGCTCTTTTCCTGTATCCATCAATTATTTTTTCTTAATTATCTTGTTGTTCAAGCCTCAGGATTTCTGTAATTTACTGCTTATGACAGTTTGCTGCTGAACTGAATAATACTGTGCTGCTGAAGTGCCCTGTGGACATGATCGTACCAGACACTCCACGGTCCTGGTCTGTGTCTGTGTGACCTGATTTCCTGTTACTCCCTGATTCCATGAAGCATCATCAGATCTCCTCTTATAAATCCTGGGCTTGTGGAGAGAAGAGCAAAGCTACATTCAAGAAGAGCAAATAGCTGACAATATTGTGCCAATATGGAAAGAAGGTTTATGTCAACATATATTAATTCATTTCTTGATCTATAGCTATCACTTTCTTTGATGAAGGAAATGGCTTTATTTGTTTGTTTGTCCTTGGTAGCCTCTGAAGTGTAGGGCCCGTTGCTGATGGGTTGGAGTCTTCTGCAGTCTGTAGGCTGCTTTAAGGGTCAATCACTCCTCTAAGTATGAAGTGGGGGATGGCAGAGCTCAACTTCCATTATGATCTTTTGAATCCTAAAGCCCATTAACATCCTGTTCAACTTCTAAGATTATGATTCTTCTCAAAGACCTGCACATGAAGTCTGTTCTTGATGCTGAAATCTAAACAGACCAACAGTTCTCATTTATGCTTATTAAACATAAAAATAACAAGAAATAAAAATAATAGGAAAGAAAGAAGAGGGACACCCAGTGATTCAGTATCACATTTGTGTCTGCAGTGACTTCTGTGAAGTGGTACCTGCTCTTCTCCTCCAAGGAAAAACGCACTACCCCTGCAGATGGGGCAGACACCTTGCTTTGTCTGTCTCTCTGAGTACTGCAGTGCTTTTGAGGTGAGAGTTGCTGCTTGGATGACAAAAGCAAAGTATTTAGGCAAATGTCATGACTTTTGAGAAGAAACAGAGAAATGCTTATTTTCAGGATATCAGTCCTAATGGTACACACTGTTTGTCTCAGAGTTTTTGCCTGAAACTTGCTCTAGTTAAATGGTTAAAGCAAGCATCTCTTGGTTAAAAATGCATTATAAATTCACCATTTTTTGATTTCTGCAGAAGTTCCTTACTAGGGTTATTAAATCATATTTTATGTCCTTTTCACTTTAATCTCTGAGCAAACCCAACTCATGCACACCTGATCTGCTGTCACTCAAACTGAAGAAGAGTTTTGGTGATTCAGATCAAATATCTAATTGTGCCTAGGGTCCTGCATCTTGAACAGATGGTTTTCTTATTATACATTCATCTTTACAATGCATAGATTTATATTTCCTGCTGAGAAACTTTTCATAATACACAGGCTTATTTCCAGAAAGCAGAAAAAAATAGTTTATTAGTGTGCACACCAGATCCTTGTATATGGCAGTGCCGTGTGTGAGAATTGTTTGACTGGAATGCCTGGAGAGGAGCAAATTCCAGTTAATGTCTTTCCTGTGATGGGGCATTTAAAAGTTTGCATTAAGTGAGGTGGCACTTCCCAGCTAACTAACTCTCATCTAAGGACAAAAATAAAGGCTCTTCCTCCCAGTTGCTGGTTTTTGTGGTGTTAGTAGCTTCTTTGTACTTCCAAGGCCTTCATCTGCCTGTTGGATTTAATTGACCAATCGGCTGAGTTATCTAGGACAGAATAGGGAGAGGGAAAAAGTAGGATGGAAAGATGAAAGAGTATTATCTGTAAAGCTCCCTTTCCTTAAGACATTTTTTTCCCCTTATGCTTAAGATTTTTTTTTCCTTATCCTTAAGGCTTTTTTTTTTTTTTCCTTTTTGTAATTCAGATTGCATGTCTCTTTCCTCTTTTAATTTTCTGCTCTACCAATAAATGACTTCTAAAATTTGAGGAAATGTCAACAGAGGCTCATGAGATCACCATGTTATATCACCAGTTTTCTCTCTAAGGGATTGGTTTATTGGTTCTTATTTTCCTCTGTTTTTTGAAAGGTGCATACTGCAAACCCCAGATTTTTCAAGCTAGAAGGGCAGAGCACCTCTGGCAGTGCTTGTCACTTTATAGTAAAAGCCAGTTTCTAGGGGGGCAGGAGTTTGGCTGCTCTCAGAAAAGGGGTTGAACTTGATCTTAATTCAGTTCAGGACTTTTTCAGCGGTGGTCACACTCCTAAACAGCTATTTAAAGCTACTGAGCTGCCTTAGGCCAAACACTCACACAACCTAATTCTACAGAGCTTTTGATCTCTCATTCTGGGCAGCCTTGTCACTGTTATAATGAGTGAAAACTGAAATGGTTGGGCAGTTGCCCTGATATTTTAAAGGGACAATCGTGCTTACATTGCTTACATGGTACCAGCATGTTTCAGGGAAGGACAATGCTCCCCTTTTCCCCTCTCATGGAAAATTAGGTTCTGAATTGTCTCTCTCACAAACTAGGGGTTAATCCATCATGGATGTTCCCAGACCCGGGTGAAACAAGGCTTAGGGAAGGAAGGGGAAGCTGTGGATGTGTGCTCATCGCTGCTTTTTGCCCAGGTGCAGTTTAGAGAGACCCACTCATGGAAGCACACTCCTAGGGTTGTGCTGGTCCTTGTGTCCCCAGCACAGACATTCCTTGGCAGAGGGCTCACATGTCTGCCCAGGATGATGCTGAGAGGCCCCAGGCTCCTAATGCCAGCACACATGGCACGACAGGGGTCACTGAGCCCTGCCTGCACCTCTCCCTTTGGGAATGATGGAGAGAGGTTTGGATAGATTCTTTCCAATTAAATGTGCAGTGGTAAATGAAAGGGTTATTAACGACTGCTGTGGAGTGGGCAGTCCTGGCCCCTCTGCAGCCCAGCCTGGCTTTGTGCCCCAGCAGCATTTCTGGGTGTGTGGCACTGTGTAGCATGGCACTGCCCATCAAAGGGACCCCACTTTTCCAGCCAGGAAGGCAAAGCTAGCAAAGTGAGAGGATCCTCTGCCAACACCCCAGAAGACACCCTGGAGCGAGTTACAAAGTGTGTCTGCACCCTTTATATGGGAGGCAGGCAACATTCAGTTAATTAAGGTTTAATCTGTCGTCATTACAAGTACGTATGTTCTTCAAGGGAGGAAAAAAGTGGACTGAGGTCTTGCTGTGAATATTTTTCCTTGCTCTGACCTGAAGTAAGGCTGACTGTTAACAGCAAGTGTACTTTTTAACGCTCTCAGTTACTTCTACAAATAGAACAGGCACTTCATCTACCACACAACCCTTGGCAATAGAGAACATATTTTTCTATCAATGTAATAGAGGTATATTGGGAATGACAACAAAACTTGAATATAAGGTCTAAGAACATATATTCCCTACATCCTACTAAACTCTTACAGTTTCAGAAATTGTCATGAAAACATGATTTAACTGTGACATTCTTCGCTTCTTAAACAATGAAGAATAGTAACTTTTTGTTTCCATGAAGGAAAAGACTTGTAAAATAAATTCTAGATCCTCCATATAGAGATTTGCTAATATAATTGCAATTCTCTTTGCAAAATTGACCAGAGCAGTTCAAGAGCTCTGAACTTCAAAACTGCACATTGGCAAATTCCCTGTAGTATGTACCTTCCAAGCGTGATGCGCATCCTTTTGCAAACAGCTAGCACAGGGTCACTGATTTGCTAAGACATGAAGAACAGGCATAAATAAGACAGAGTCAGTGTCCTGAATCTCTGAAGACAGGTGAATTGAATCTTTAGGGAATGGATGGCTATCCTTTTTATAACCCTTGTCTAAGATGCTACTCTCCACGATACAGGCAGGCAGACTTGTGAAGAAAACCCAGATTTATTAATCTCCTTATAACCATCTTTACAGGCAGAAAGTGTACATTTGGCCTGGACTCCCTTATTCTTTCCCACCCATGTGAGTGCTCAGTTTATTTCACAAAATAAATGGGAGAAACAAGTCACTCACCACAGACAGAATACCCACAAAGTTATTTCACAGAACCTTCACTACCACAGTGTCTTTACTGGGGTCTGTCATTCACTTCTTTATAAAGACAAGAAACCATAAAGGGGAAACCATAAGACCTTTGCTGCCACTTTTTACATCTTTTTTAGGGCTGATTAATTAATGTAGGTGCTCTCTGGTTGGTTCATGCTACCAAGACTAGTCTCTGCACAGGTCTCGAATAATAGAATTTTAACAGTTCTGCTGTGTGTGGTGTTTTACCACGGTTCAAGGGCCTAAAGTTTAGTAATTCTGATCTTACTCTTTCTTGTTTGACTGGACCTAGAAACTGGAGCTAGAGAGAGCCTGCACACTCATACTCAATGCAGAGTTTCTCTATGGGGTATTTATCAGGGCATCATCCAGAGGAGCTTCAAATGACTGCAGTGATAGAGCTGAAAATGTTTCCTTTCAGGAGACTGTGTTGAGAGCACAGCACACAGGCTGTGTGCATTCCCTGCCACATTTACTCTGTCAGGTTTCATACATCTGCTGCATTGAAGTGCAGTCACTTCACAGCTGAAGTGATAAGCAACAGCAGTTTCCAAAGGGGGAATGTAAGCTGAACAATGTCACCTTTCCTGCCTTTGATAAAGACTTTGTGTCAGGTTCTTGAGCAAACTTTGACTTGCAGCAGCTTCCTGAATCTGACAGCTAGGCTCTGCAACCCGGACATCCAACCTTTGGCTGAATATATCTTCCCTTTGGGACCATGTTCTCTAATATAAACAGTACATTCAGACTCAATTTTATATGCTTTCAAATTGCCTGCTTTTCTTTAAGATACCTTTGACAACAGTTTTAGGGAAGTGCCATTATTGAAGAAGTTGTGTGATGTGCACAGAACTGATGAAGAGTAATATGGGGGAGGACTAGCTAAAGTTTTTAAAGGTTGCACGTGTATTATACTTATTTTTTCTATGAAAATGAAGCCTTTTCAAATATAATCATGTCATAGATGTTCTCTGAAACCTCAGCCGGACTCTAGAGCATAAAAAATGTGGCCTGATCTACATGCATTCACAGCTTTGCACTGGTGATGTTTCTCCTGATCAGGAACTCAGGCAGTTAGCTGAAGTTAATAGTAGAAAGGAGAAGCTTGAATCTCAATCATTATATGTTTATCGGTCTTTTTGAAGTATATTTCCCCCACTTGTTGACAACAAACTAACAAAACGCTGTTTCTATAAGTTGTATTTGACCTCAATTTCAGTTTAATTGCTTCCCACCAAAGGAATTTCCCTCATTCACACTCTGAACCTAGTTAATAAATACTTGTGCTCCCAGTTTTCTTAAACAATTTTCACAATTAGGTGTTTTTTTCTGCCATCAGAGATAGCAGCTTGTGTGTACAAGCATTCAGATTAAATTATGGCACAGCTGCCATGTATTTCATGTAAACTTCAGTACACTTGGGATCTTGACTTAGTTTCCAGCGCTACTTTGAGGCTTGATTTAGGTGTTTAGAGATAACACTGAACTAGAATTGGCAATTGCACAGTTAAATGGAATTTAATTTGGTCAATTTAATTTTCACAATTTTGCTTTTGGACACCTTGCGACTTAATCCATCTTGACAAAACAGTAGTATGGTTGGAAACATATACTGAACTGATACCTTTCATATGAAAATCAGTAGAAATAATATTTTAAAAGAGGTCTATTTTCAATATGAAACTCTCTCTAGTAGAAAAATAAGGCTATTTTGAATTTTCATCAAAATTTCCAGTTCAGACAGCCTAAGTATGTTTAAGAAGAGCTCAAACCTCTGTAGCATTTTTATCCCTGATTGGCTTCTCCTTTCTGTGTGAAAGTACAGAAAACTACTTTCTGAGGGTCTCTGCATATTAATATCATTCCTTCTTGCTTCATATCTTGGTCTTGTGTCGTTTTCAAAACATTTGATGGAACCACTGATTTCACATCAGGATTAAAAACAGGTGGCCGAGTTGAGGTTCAGGTTTAAATTTTAGATTAGGACTGTCTCTCAGGCTGAAAATCAGAAGGAAAAATATACCAATTAATTTTAAATAAATAAATTGGGAAGAGGTAGAGAGTGAAGCTGTTTCTTTTTCTGGTAAGCACCTTGTGTCTCTAGCTGGGTTAGCTTTGTAGTTAACTGTCTCAGCCCTTGTACTGCACCTGAGGAAAGCTGTGTGCACTGTGTGAGAGTAGATAAATGAGGTTCACAGCAAATGGGTTCCTTTTCAGCACCAGGAGTGCTTTCTTGCTGCATAAAAAGAATGTACTTGGCAGTACATGTGCCTATTTGGCTAAATTATTAAAATACAAACCTCAAAGAGAAGGAAATTTATCAAACATCAAAGTAAATGGCCAGCTTTATGTGTTCAGTAAGGTCTGATCCAAAATTCACTGAGGGAGGTGAAGTACATTTCTGTGTGATTTGAAGGGCTTTGGTCCGTGAAATGTCAATGGTTTGACAACTCAGATCAAAGTTGCATGGACATTTGCATGCCTGGCAGTGCAGTTGAGTGCTTAGTGGGCTTTTTTGCCTGGCCTGAGCAGCTTTAGTGTCTGCCTGTTAAGGGCAGCGGTAACATCAGTTCCCTAAACCATCAGCTTTGCATGGGTGTCCTCTTTATCCAGGAATAAGGGTGTTTTCTCTAGCATAATTTCACTCTTGGCCTGCCTCAGCAAGACTCCAAATATCATGTGGATGCATAAGGATAAACAGCTGCACCAACAAAGGCATTTCCAATTTAAGTAACTGGATGGTCCAAGAATTGAGTGGAAGTCTTAATTAATTATTTAAATTGAAGATGCATTTCATGTCCTGTGACCAGATTTTGTGCCAAGCCATGGTGAAGCTCTTACTGTTTGTTCCCTGGCTTATGTCTTTTTGGATGCTGTCTGCGGCTGAGCCATGGTCCTTCTGTAAATGAACAGATCTTGTTCCCAGACAGAAATATTAATTGAGAGTGACACAGCTGCTTTTTGGTGTCTGCCTGTGTGTCATAGTGTTGTGCAGCCAGATGAGAGCTGGACCGGGAGCCACCACTGAGCCCCCACACAAATGCTGGTGTGGGAAGGGAAGGGCTGTGCCCTGGATCCTAGCACTGAATGCCGCCTTCTCTTTAATATCTGCCTCTATTTTCAGTCTTCTCTCCTGTCTTTAAGCAGTGGTGTGTCCTTGATCAAAAGGAGTGTGCTGCCAAAATTGGAACATATATATGTATATAAATGTCCCTTTCTTCTGCCTGCGTACATTAGAGAAAAGCACTTACACATAGCACGTGAGAGCAGAAATAATTAGGTGTGTGATTGCACATCAGGCTTCCCTAAATACATTCTCATCAGACATTCAGGAAACATTACAATTTTATTACCAAGGGAAGGCTTTGCTTTTATTATTTTTGTAGGGGTAATTGTTTTAGGTTGTATAAAATACAATCTTCTAACTAAAGAGTCTGTTTGTTTTGAAACCTTCGGCATGGAACAAATTAACATTTCAGTTTCACAGCTTTTACAATTGTAGTGGGTATCTCTACTAGTTGGTGTGAAGCAGGGAGTTTCTGTTATGTTTATTTGTTTAGTAGCACCCACCTCAGGTTCACAGACCTCATGGTTAATATACTAGTATGAGATTCTGAGAAAACATTCCAAAAGAATTTACACACTTCAGTGATGTCCCACAAAACGATTTGTCTTGCCTGGTGATGCTGAAGTCATCAGCCCATATTTTAGTTGCTGCCCAGAATAGTAAGGGAGAAGAGGACCATAAATTCATTCTGCCCCTTTTGGCTCCCTCACCAATTCTCTTTTTGAGTTCCCACGTGTTCTTCTCTTAGTTTTACTTTTTTCTCTGTTCTCTTGTTTTCACTCAAATTCTCTGTTCCTATACACATGTAAGTCTCAAAACCCTTTGGGATGCTCCCTTTATTTCTCTGCTTTCTCGTTTCATGCATTTGATGCCTGTTCTCTCTCAACACTTGGATTTTTTGGCTCTATCACTTTGTTTGTTTTTGTTTTGTTGGGTTTTTTTTTTAATGTTCATTTTGCCAGGTTCCCTGTCTTTTCCCAGCAACCCTGGTAGATGTGACAGAACTACATCTATTTCCTTCTCTTTCTCTACTGCAAACCAAGAACTGAACACTTAGGATGGGTTCCAAAGACATTGGGCAGTATGCAGGGAGTGAACACACAGGGGAATTTGTACCCTTGCCTCCCTGCAGCACCATCTCCTCCTACATTGCTGCAGGGTGAGAGCATATGTGAGATCTAGAGAAAGGGATACTTTGGGGTGCCTTCAGCCCTCATCTTTAGCCCTTTATAAAGCAAGATGGTGTCAGCTTGATGGTATCAATTTGCAGCAGGTGTAAGTGCTTCCGTAGCCAGGTCCTAGGCAGGAAAAGAAACTTCCAGTTGAGTTACAGCAGTACAAAGTGCAATGATAGAGGTATCCATTAATTTAATTGGCACTCCAGGGGTGACGGGCGTAAGGCCCTCACGGGATCTTGGGTCATCAGACATCCCACAGCTCTGAAGGCTCTGCTGCTGGGGAGAGCGTTCAGACCAAAATTATGATCAAAGGGCCCAAATCCCCACGTCAGCACACATTAATTCATCTGTCTGACAGCCCTCTAGTCTATAAGTTCTGTGGACAAGAAGGGTTCCATTTTTAATGTACTTGATAATGTGTGGAGTACTGTAGCCTTTGAAGGACCCCAAAGTCTCTAAGGCAGCTCTCCAGAACAGCTGTCTCAGAACTGATATGCATCCCTGTGTGTGTATTTACATCTGCATTTGTACATTTTCTCACCCTTATCAAGGCTTTATACATGACTAAATTTCATCTTATAATGCCCAGCTATACCTTCCCTCCCACTATCCCTCTACTTGTAATATTTTCAGCTGCCTAATTCTTATGAAAACCATTACTCTCTCCACAGTTTTTCATCCAGCTGTACAGTAATTGTCAATGCATTCTAAATATCCCATTTTATGCCCAATTACAGAGACAATGATTTCCAGGTACAGGAGAAACATGGAAATGTTTCAGGCTTCTGCTCTGGTGGCCTCATGTTCAATCCCATGTAGAGAAATCAGGGCAGCTGTCAAAAAGAAAGCAAGAATTGTTCATTCTGGTTTGTACCAGAATTTATGTGCCTGGTTTCTTAGAGATTTCTGTATCTATTTCAGAATAATTTCCTTTTAACTTCTAGGGAGTATTTATTTGCTCTGTAGTGAACAAAATTCCAGGCCTTATTGTACATCTTTCTTATGCCTGTAACCACAAAGGCGTTTTCTGTCTCTCCTATAATGCAACTGTGATAAAGACACAGCGGTTGATCGGTATCCAAGTCCTTCTGAAATTTGTACTTTTTCCTTTATTCTGATATGAAGCTGAGCTTGCATTGGATAATGTTAGATAAAGGTGAAGTCTCTTGAGGTAGATCACGTAATGGCAGGACAGGTATCATCTGAGGAGGACCCAGTGAGCTGAAAAGAATAGCAGCACAAGAAACTCATTCAATTTGACATAGCTGTGAATATTTGACATTTCATAAGGGAATACAGAAATGAAGTCCATCTTACTCACTATGATTCTCTAGGAAATACAGATTTTCTTCCATGTGTAATCTCTGTGAACACAGAGGTGGAGGAGGCTGGCAAAGAGAAATAGCAGTTCATGCAAAGATTGTCCAACCCCTATAGAGAGAACTTACTGCAAAAATTGAATTCCCAAAGTTTTTATGTTGGCTGTTAAAATACTGAGATGGACCACACATGCCTTGCAATAGATGCTCAAGCTTTTTATACATGAGAGCGGTTTTCCTCCATGTATGCGTATTGCTTACATGCTCTGTTTTCTCCAGTGTCTCTGAGCAGAATAACAGCACAGGGAAGACACTGAGATACCCTGGACATGCAAGGTCTGACTGAAGGTCGGGTCCCACTTCCCTTTCGAAGCTGAGAGCAGGGAGAACAGTGAAAACCTTGTCAAAATACTCTGTATTCAGGTTGTTCTTAAAATGCTAACTTTCTTCATGCCATGCTTGAGATAACCCAGAACTTCTGAAATTACTCTGTGTACCCTGTTGCTCCTCACAGCCAAGGAGTTCTTGCTGTGCCTCTTTCTGATCACAGCTTAAATTTACGTGCTTTGACTTAAGTCTTGCTTTCACTGATGCCTTCTTAAGACAGCTTCCATTTTCTCTTTGATTTCTCTTAACTTTATGAAGTAAATAAAGAAGAAGATATGGACAAAGGTTCTCCTTCCTTCTTTTCCTCTGATAGAATCAAATAGGAACAGAGGCTGAGAGAGGAATCCAAATCAGTTTTTATCCTGACACTGCTACTCTGCAGTACCACAAAATTTCCTCTTCCTCCTCTCTGTGGGTGTGCCCACCTGGGTTAAGAAAGAGAGCAGGAACTTCACTCATGCACATCCTACGGAGGCTTCCAAGGTCTCAGGCAAGAGCCAGGAGGAAGTTGCTGAGCCTCCTTTCTACATGCCCACACTTTATTGGCATCAGGCTCAGGAAGAGGGAGCACTAAGGAGCCCATCTTCCCCCAAGCCGGGGCCTAGCATAGCAGGCAGAAATTGTACATTGCGTTCGAAGGGGTGGCATTTCCTCTGAGGCTTTCAAACCCCTTCCTGTTTCCTATTCCTTTCTGCATCAAAATTTGATAATGCTCAGGTTCCAATTCAGATCCCAAGTTCATGCCTAGTTTGTGGCTTTTCTTCTTTTCTACCCAAAATATTTTGTTGAAGTAATGTAAAATTTGTTTTAGGAATGCAAACCCCACGTTTTGCATCATGAATAAGCTTCATTAAGAAAAATATCACCTTATATTATTATATTTGCTCTGTGTATTGCAAGCCCTCTGTTACAATCTTAACTCGTTTCAGACATCTGGGATTGTTCCTTTTAAGTGTCTGCTCTCATCCTTGGCAAACTTGGTAGATTTCAGATAATTGTGACCACAGAAACTAAGTGCTTTGTGGCCAGGAAGAATTCTTCCTGCAATTTGCAAAGTAGATTACTGAGGTTATTGATGGAGTCATTCCTTTGACACCTCCCTGCTATAATATGACAACTGTTAGCAAATACTGACTTTATGGTGATGGCTGCAGTTTTGATACAAAATAAGAGTTTGCCCAAAAGATTCTCACCTCAGCCATGTACTTTTAATTTAGCTACAAAATTGTAACCATTCAGTTCCATGGCTGAGACATGCAATTTTGAAAGGACTAGAATGATTCCTAAACAGCTTAAGCAGCCGACTTTGTCCTAGATATGGACTCTTGTCCATTGTATGCTAGAGTCTTCTTGCATGATTAGCATAAGACTGGTTTCACAACATTATCCCTGTTTGACAAATCCTGTCTGAAGGTTACCTGTCCCCAGTCTCTCACTATTCCTCACTCCTTAAAGGTTAAAAAATGCCGAACAACCTTCTCTTCCTCCAAACTGCTTTTTAAGTGTCAATTAGAAAGCAAACTAAGATCATGTAACAGGGCACGAAGACAAATGACTCAGCTGGTGCAAACATGAGATTGGCAGGGGAGTCACTGCAGCCAGTCCCAGCCAGGGCAGTGGAGAGCTTGACACCCCTTACATTGCTCTCATTGCCTGTGGAATGGTAACAGATGATCACAGCCTAACAGCATCCTCTCCAAAGAGGGACCCCCTGCTGCATGGCAAGTGCACATATCCTCTTTCAATAATGAAAAAAATTGGCATCTTTTATTCTGTGTTGAAAGGGTCAAAATATAGAATGAAGGCTCATATTCACACTCCCCTTGTGCCATGCCGTTATTGCACTGAGCATCTGCTGCCCCTCTGGATTTCAGTGGTGACTGGGAGTGTTCTGCACAGAGCAAATTGATGCCAGAGGTTGCAAACCCACCAGGATGAGGTGCTGCTTCCTGATGGGCAGGTGGCAGAGTTCTGCTGCATCCTGGTGTACTGTGGAAGCTAGTGCTGTACTTTTCATCAAATTAAGAGAACTGAGAGAGCATTGCCAAGGCAGTCTCTTTATTCTGATGAACACTGTGCTAAAACAGATGTCTGCTAAATAAGAAGTTTATTTGTTTGTTAGTTAGTTTGTTTGTTGAGTGACTAGATTACACTGGTCTCAAATAGCACTCATTTGCCCCCAGTGGAACCAGTCCACTTGGCCGGGAGAAACTTCTGCTATTCCTGAATTTTCCGACCAGGAGATATCCAGCTGTAATTCATAATTATCACTTCAAAGTTTTGATAACTTACCAGAGCCTTTTGAGTAACAAAATGAGGTGTGGACATTTTTTAACAATAGCAGCAGTTAACGATATAAAGGGAGTGGAGAATGAATATACCATCACTTGGAATCTTTAAATCAAGTGACTGCCTTTATAAAAAGTATTTTTTGCAACACCCAGTATTATGATGATAGATGCAGGAGCCACTGAGAGGATTTCTGTAACTGAGGTTATGCAGAAGGTCAAATGAGATGGCCAAAATGATCCCTTCTGGTCTTAACCTATCAATCAAAGGGCATTAAATTTTACTCACTGAGCTGGACATGTGATTATGCAAAACAGAAGTACAAGGATTTTCCTGCTTGTAAAGGGAGAACCTGGAAAGAATAATAACCCTGGGATAAAAATATTATGCTGACCTTCTTTCAGAGCATCTACAAAGTTACAGTAGGTCCTCTTAAAGTTAGCATGAGTATCCTGGTTATTCCAGATGAGATGAATGCTCAGAATGGAGTAGATTATGAATGTATAATTTATTCTATGACCTGAAAAAACTTTTTCCTGGTATTTGGAAACCCTTCTGCATTTAGCTGCAAGATGAAAAGTGAAGGATTGTTGTGGGGTTGTTGAAATATTTTAATGAAGTTCATCCTCATATTTTTGTTGTGTTATTGGTCTATGCTTTTTATAACAGTTTATTGCAAAAGGGACCTTCTGTGATGTTGTTGTCTCATCAATACCCCCAAAACCCTTTTCCTTCCACTGCACTGTGAAAAAGCATCTGGTCTCTGTTTAATCTCTGGGTCTAGAAATCTGGATTAAGTTTTTCTCATGCTAAGATGCAGGAAAATGAAAGCAAGCACATTCCGTTTGTCTGTTGGCTGGAGCTGCTTTTAAAAGCATAGGAATGTGTGGGTGGAGGATGTTAGAAGGAGATTTTGTACTGGCATATACATGTGTAAACAGATATTCAACGATTTGTAAAGAGCTGAGCTGTACAGCACCTAAGAAATATATAATCTTTCCCCAAACCTCCAATGATTGAAAGCTGGTGGCTTCAGCTCCTGACAATTGTTTTCATCAGTAGGGCCACAGACCAAAGGATTTTTAGACTGTCTTTCAATCAGAGTAATTGATTGGCAGCCATTGATTAAACACTCACGTGGACCAGTGCTGACTACTTCAGTTTGGAAGAGAGTGGGCAGGAAATGGGAATCACCAATTTCTACAAGCACATGCTAAATTGTATTGTCAATCAGATGGCCAAAGGCTTCAGTGTGTTGTCTGCTAGGCTTGGAAAGGAGGGTGGTTTTTGTAGCAGGAGAAGTCCTGTCACAAAAACATCTCAATTTTATTTTTGTCTTGCTCTGCTATTCTAGTTCAGTTTTCTTAGGTTTTGATGTTGTATCTGGCACTGTATTTCAAAGGAGAGGGTTTCCATTAAAACATTTCTGTGTAAAGGTAGGTCTTTTTGGTGATTATCACTGTTCAAGGAAACTTGTATGAATGTGATTTTAAGGATTTTATGAGTTTTATGAGTCTCTCTTCACAGAGAAATGATGCATTCTGTTGGGGCACAGGATTTCCTGTATCTCTGAAAGCTTCAGCTGCTCAGCAAGATTCATGGAGCAAAAGTTAGCAGTCTGTAATCCTGGTCTCTCATGTATTTTTTAGATCTGAGTCAAGAATGGAAAATGAGACCTTGACAGTTCTTTCAAGGAGTGAGCATTGTGGGCCTGTGAGATGATTATAACATAGGCAAAATGAGACTTCTCTTGTGGCTCTTTAAGTCTGATAGGATTTCTGTGGAGGTGGAAATATGAGCAGATGTAGCTCAAGCACCCTCGTTGGCTGACTGGGAACTATGGAAGGATTGGAGAGAGGGGAGACCTGAGCAAAAGAGATGAGTGGAAGTGGTAACCTGCTAGGAGGACCAAGACAGAAAGCTGTTGATTCATTGAGAAGCTCCTTACTTGGTAGCAAAGCAGTGTATAAATACCAGGGATGGCTAGTGAAGTGGAGAAGCTGAGGGGCAAATGCCAGGGAATTCTGATTAAATTCTAAAGGGCATCACAGAAATCTGGAAAGCACCCTGGCCTCGCACATTGGGGACCCACCACATCACAGCATCATGTAAACCCTTTTTTTGGGTGATTTTGCTTTTTTTTCCAGGATTATATCATCTTTTATTTTTCATTGGGAGTTTTCACTGTCAAAACTGTAGCTGGTGAAAGATTTTTGGGAGATTTTTGGAGTGCATTGACGGAGTACATTGATTTCTGTCATTGCAAGCAATATTTTGCTTTCAAATCAGACTCTGAAACACTAGTCTCAGAGTCTGTTATTAATTCCTGATGTCATTAAGAGATGTCTTCTCTGTCTGTGATGCACTGACATTTATTTTATAAGGCACTGACATGATTAGAGTTTTGATTTGATTTTCTAGCCAATATGCTCGGCCCAGGATTCCCAGGAGTTATGCTTAAAATTAGCTTTCTAAGTTCAGATTTCAGTCGTCTGCAAATGAAGTAATTTTTTAATATTTTAACGGCTAGTTTGGCAGCTTTCAGCTTCTCAAGTCTTCCTTTGGCCAGGCCACTTGCTTCAGTGCCCAGCAAGATTACTGACTGTGGTAACTCTTGGCCTTCCTCCCAAGAAGAGTCCTTCAGCACTGTTCCACATGGAGCCAAGGAAAGCTGAATAGGCTGAAAAATAGGCAACTGCTCTCTCTGCAGTCATTCCTCATCTGTTTAACCACAGCCTGGATCCCATATGTGAGACATCTGCAGCCTGCACCTTAGGGATACAGAGAGAGAGTCACTGGGAAAGCAGTAGGCACGCGTCAAAGGAGCGAGACTAGTAAGGGATCTAAAGTTTGCAGCAGAATCTGCCCCTCCAAAAAACCCCCATGTCTTCCTCTATGCAGTCATTCACAAAAATATCTTTGAACTTTTCAGTTCAGTCTGGTCTGACTTTCTAGGGGCCAGATTTGATACCTGAATATTATTTGGGTGACCTCGTTCTTCTACCTGCACTGGATAGCTTCTTGAAGTACATCTGATGTTTCCACTGGGAGTAAGGAGTAAATGAGGAGAGTAACTAGACTAGACAAGGCTATAAAAATATATTTCTTACCCTTCAGACTGAAATACTACAGCTCTTTCTGAACTCTTGGCCTTTTTTCACACTGGGATGTTTACAAAGCATCAGAAGATTTTACTCCTTAGATCTCGAGTGCCTTAAAAGAGGTGTATCTTACGCCAACTACAAAGGCCCTCAGAATCAGACCTTACATGTTTAATCTGGATGTGTGGAAGCAGACTGTTCCACTGCTCATGCCTCAGTGCATTAACTAATCTTTAAAGAACAGGGATTAAGGAGAAGCTTTGCCCACGAACAGGTTAGCCCTGGCTGTCTAGCCCAGGCTGCACAAATTCATTCAGATTCCTCAGAGGTGTGTAGTGTTGATCACTGTCCAGAGACAGGACACTGAATTCGATGGACCATAGGTGTGACCCAGGGTCTCAATTTTCAGGTAAATTTCCACTGCAAAATGATAGTACTTTCTTGGTTTGTTTTTGTGAGTATTTTTGTGTTTGGGGCTTTTTTTCTATTCCATCCATGTGCATTATTAGTTGTTCATTCTGTTGATGTATTGATACTGGTGTGTGGTAAGTTGAATGAGCTGATTTTTTCCTCCTCTTTTATAGTCAGTGCTCATCTTTTCCTTGGTTCTGTCTAGGAGCCTCTTCAACAAGAGAGGCAGAAGAAAATGAGTGTCTCTGTGTCAGGAGGGCTAGAGAGAGGAACCCGCTGGTAAATGGAAAAGGCTGATCAATCCCCCTGAGTTCTTTTAACTCAGCTCAGGTTTTATTTAGACATTGCAATACTGTTCAGTGCAAAGGGAGAACTACTACTACTGTCTTGCCATCAGCATTAGAAATAATAATATTTAACATGGACAACCTCTGTACATGTTCTTCTCTTCATCATTTAAGTTTCTAAAACATAGCAAGGGAAAATTGTTTCCAGTATTAAATAGCATGAATGGAGCTGACAGTGCTATTAGAATCATAGAATGGTTTAAGTCAGAAAAGACTTTTGTGATCATCAAAACCAGTCATTAGCACATCACTGCCAAATCCACCACTAAACTGTGTCCCTAAGAACCACATATTGTTTTTATCTATCTTTTCCTACATAGATACAGATATGTATGACTTCCACTATAACGTTTTAAGCATTGGCACCACCTGAGAGCTCTTTGCAACTGCAGCTTATGCATTTTGCAGTAAAATTTCTCTCCCCTTCTCTTTTCCCTCCTCTTCCTCCGCCCCCAGAGAACTGACAGGCTTTCTACTGACAAATGTTGAGTGTTGCTCCTGAGGATTTAGCATTTCAGGCTGTGTCTACACAGCTTAGGTTTCTATTATTACGCAATGGCTTAGAGGGCAGTGCTTTGCCACATAATTACAGAGCCAATCTCTGTTAGGACCAGGAGTTTGGATGCCTCTTTCTATACCAACTATTTGCCTCCTGCCCACTTAAGACTCCTCCCTGACATTCTTACTTGTTCATTAGCTTCTTTTTGTACCCTTTTTTCATCTGGTTTCTGGTTTTCTTCCCTTTCTTTCGCTACATATTTGTTTATTTCAGAAGTGAGGGGTCTGACTGAGTCTTGCCTGCACGGATTCCTATGCAGCACAAAGCACTTGCTCTATGTTGCATCGTCAGAAGAGGTAAGAAGAAATTCCTGAAGCTGCCTGCTAGTTCTCTCGGGTTTTTCACTCTCTATCTTTTTTTTTCCCCTCTCTCCTTTTTTTTTTTTTTTTTTTTTTTTTT
>VZTH01005950.1:278281-329600 GCA_013397815.1 Aleadryas rufinucha
TTTTTTTTTTTTTTTTTTTTGGTGTGTGCACATTGCTTGTCTTACAAGCCGTGCAGGCTCTGCCATCTAGAGCACTTTGTGAGATCACTCCACTTTGCTGTTTTTCCTTCTTCCATCTCTGCGTGACTGTGTGTGTGTGTATCTCCCTGTCTCTCTTCCCCCCGCGGTACAACTCGGCCCCCCACCCCAACACACGCACATACACAGAAGCTGGGCTTGCTTGTATGAACTTGAAGACTTCCAATACTGAAATGCATGTGTTACCTTGGGATGCATTAGGATCAGAATGCTCGAAAAGCCTTCAGGCTGCTTAGTCCTCCAAGACTGGGTTTTTTAAACCACACAGGAAAAGAACAAGTTATTCACTTTTTTAAAATTATTTTTCTTTTTCTTTTTTTCCTTTCATTTTTTTGTGCTTTGGATATTACTGAACAAGGAGTCTCAGGGATTCACATGCTCGGACTTCACTGAATCAGGCTGCATCTGACAAACAATCTTTTCTGCATTTTGGTTTGCTAGAGATCAACTGAGATTTTTCTGATTCTATCTTCTTTTGAAAAAAGGATGCATGGAATAGAAAGAAGGTCTAAGTGCCTGTCTGAGCCTATTCTACCAAACCTGGGATAAATGTTACTTCTCAAAGGTAAGTGCAAGGTTTTTTTCATATGTATGTATAAACTGTATAGTTATAACATAAACTATATATAGATGTGCACCCAAAACATTTTATAGACAGTTACCTCTGATGGCAAAAAATATCTCAGTCGTGCATCTTAAAGCATTGGAGAAATGTATAACTTTATCTCCCTTTTCTTGTTACCTTAGATAAGATTTTTCATGTAGAGTAATGGATTTCAGTCTGGTTTCTGCTTCTCATGGTATGAAAAGGCACTTCAAAAAGAATATTTTTTTAAGAGTCAAGAGGAATTTTTTATGATAGTTTTTAAACAGTGATGGAAAGATGTTTAAAAGAAAGGATAATAATTTGGTTTCTAATGAATGAAGAATTGAGGAATAGAGTAAATCTGTGAAAGTAATTTCAGCTTTCTGAGGAATTAGTAAATCCTGCAAAGCTAAGGAAGAACTTCACTGGACAGATCAACTCTGCTGTATATAAAACCAGAGAGTAAAAGTGTGAGGACCTTGGCAAACGTCATGTGAAGAAACAGAAGGCATGGGAACAGCTAGATAGGGGAAGGGAGTGAGGGGTGTGGAGGGGCAGTGGGCACCCACTTCAGTGTCTGCTGCCACAGAGGCTGTTGTTCTTGGTAAGGCGATACCACTGGTGATGGACATCCAGAAGTGGCAAGGTGGGCATGTGGGGGATGGGGTACAAAAACAGGTATATGCTATGTCATGTCTGTCTGACGTCAGCAGACATATATGCTCTCAGCAAGATTAAATGTACTGAGAATTGGGGTGGGGGAAGCATCTAAGTGGCAGCACAGCACAAGATATATCAAAATGGAAACTGAGTCTCTCTCTGATTTGCATGGACATATACACATATTTGGGACACAAAGCAAGTGCATGACTGAATAAAAGAAAGGAACTAATGGGGTAAAAGAAATTGGCAGTGAAGTCAACAAGTTCCAGTATGGTAGATTACTAACTGGAAATGTAAAATGGTCAGTTGTGGTAGTGTATGCAAGGTAGGGTTCTTAAACTGGGTGACTTCTACCTACACAAAAGAGACAAATAATATTGATTTAAAGCAAGAATAATTTTTTCTTTTCAGACTACCTGATCTAGTATTTTTGGGGCAGTGCCATGGAGATATTAAGAAGAATAAGGTTTATTTTATCTACTCCATTTTTGGGATTACTGACACAAAAACTCTTTTGATGAGAAGAGGCAGGCAAACAGTAAGCATCACTTCAGTCTATAAAGTCACAGTTAATTAAATTGACATCTCTTAACTTTATAATATAATATTCAGCATGGATAAGTCCAGCAGATGAAACACAATTGTCATGGGGATTTTCTGTTCCGCTCGAAAGTGGAAACATTGCCATGCAGGGGATCAATTTCCTATTGGAACTTGCTGTGTACAGACATTGTGCTAAGGGAAATTTGGACTTGTGGTCAGAAGGAAGAGACACAAATAATTACTTTCACTCTTGCCGTGCTTCAGGCTGGTTGCAATATCCTTGTTTACAGCTTGCTCTGTGTCTGTGGTGAGTTTGCATTGCCCACAGATCACCACTTGAGCACAACCGAGTGCTTCTCGTGTGCGCTCTGCTCCGAGCTGCCGTGTTGCAGCAGCACGAAGAAGAGCTCCAGACCTTCCCTGAAACTGCTTCTAATTCTAGGGGAGAGAGGGGATGCAAAAAAATAAGCAATACCAGGAGACAGGTAGCAAAAAATTAATGCTGAACCAAGCCATTTTAACCCATGAAACCCAGCAAAGATCTGTATCACCTCTTGGATCAGAGATAGTGTCTGTCCTGCTCTCCCCAGCACAGCTCTGGTTTCTTTAGGGTAACTCTGGACTGGGTGTGCCCCAGTACCTGGCTGTGCAGGGCACTGGCAGGCAGGAAGGCTGGCACCCCTTGGTGCACCACAAAGGGTGAGAAATGCGACCCAGCCTCAGAGCCCCTGTTTGCTGCTGTCCTCGCTGCCCCATGCTGCACTTCACGGCTTTAGTGCTTCTTGTTTAAATTTACAATAGGGCCGTTACTGGCCATTTTTCCCAGTGGGAGGTACAAATGGCACATGTAGCCTTGCCCCGTAGCCTCTGCTCTGCCTGCTGCTCAGGTGGACCTGAGCTGACTGTTCCCTGGCAATCCTAATCAGAGTGCTTCTGCTCCCCCTCTTTGCAGAGGAATCTGACCACTGACTCGAGTTTGCAATGTAATGATTAGAGACCCATCTGATCCGCCCCCTTCCCCCAGTTCTTTTTTTTCGTACTTGTGGGCAAAAAAACAAAATGGGAGGCTGATTCAAAATTACCAAGGTTTAACTGGTAGTAGGCGGGAATATTCTTCAAGTGACTTAACTCCCTGCTGAGGAGTTGTGGACTGAAAACCCTTGAGGCTGAATTTGCTACCCACCCTCACAGAGGGGAGGGAGGGGACGATGACAGTGCTTGTTCACTCCCAAATCCCATTTTGCATTTCTAATGCATTTCTGCCTTGACCTACAAAGATCACCTGTGGGAGAAGAGGGGTAATTTGTTCCAAGTGTGTACTCAATCTTTCTTTTCTGGCGTGAGCACTCAGCCTTACTTTCTTTGTGTTTGTCCAAGTGTGCTGTCATGGGTTTGTTTTGGTGGAGAGGCTAATTGTTCTCTAGGTGCTGGACTGAAAAGCATTAACACTCTTTTTGAAGGAAGACATCTGTGGCTCCTTCAAACCAGTCCAGATAACTCTGGAATATACTGCCCAACACCAAACAGGCCATTGCTGTATTGCTGTTTTCCTCTTTGCTTTTACTGTATAGAATTTGACTGTAGTACCTAAGGATCTCACCAAGAGACTGGGACACTCTGTCAGTGTCCAGAGGCCACATGTGCTTGCAAGGGGCTGAACAGCTCCCACTTATCAACTGAGACTTGTGACAAAAGACAAGGTTTCATCTGAGTGCACCGGAATAACAACAAACCCCACAAATCAGCATGATGCAGTGCTGCAGTGAAGGGCCAGCTGTTACTCCCTGCCCAGCCCAGCTCCACCCAGGATGCACAGAGAGAGGAAAGCCTGCAAGTGATACATCTGGTTCTAGGAACTCAAACTACCTCCTGCGTGGGCGACTGACAAACCTTGGCATGAAATTAACATATGTAAATATGTCATTAGAAGGCCCACAGTGATGTTACATGGAAAACTGGGAAAAGATCCTGTCATTTAGAAGTATTTCTGCATCCCTTGGAACAGTGACTGTCACCTTACTTCAGAATATTTACATGACATTGTTTCCGATTTTTCTGTCTTCCTGTCATTTTCTTTGTCTTAGCCATGATATGGGTCTCTGATGACATCCTCATCTTTATGGAAAAACATCGGTGACAAATCCAGGATACCAACTTCAGCACATAAAATGAGCAGCAGCAGTAAAAGTCAGAAAACATCTTTTCAGTTTAAAAAAAAATGCTGATTTGAAAACATGGGAGAAAGGGAAAAGATGTGCTGTCAGGGTCTGGTCCCATGCAGAATCACTATTGACCTACATAGAAGGCAGAGCTGAGTGGGAGTTTTCCAGTATAAATGTTTTTGTTTTTCACAGGAAAAATGTTTTTAACAGACAGAAACATGATTGGGAAATGGTCAGTCTTATGAATTTCCTGACTAAAAACTATAGGGACAAAATTTCCAGAACATCTCATCTTACATTCTTTCTAGAAGATAAATTTTATTAGTCCTTTCCAGTTCATGCATTTTGTAGAAAAACTGAAAATAATTCATATGAAATTTGATCATGAAACCCCATTTTGCTAAATGACAAGCAAATCTGTGAGTTGAAGTGGAATTAAGCATTTCTGGCTCATTAGAAGGTTTGCATACCTTCAGTTTGGGACAAGGAAACTGTAGGAATTTTCATTTCAACTCAAGGGACCAGAAAACTTTTGTCTGCCGAGCCTTACCTGGAAGTCAATTTATTTGACCAAATGGGATTATTCTAGGGGTATCTTGGCAACAAGTGCTGTGAGATCTCAAGGCCTCTGAGAGTCTGCTCTTGAAATCATTTCTCCAGCTATGGAAAACTTATGTGCTGAGAGGATATGGCAGCTAAATAACAGCAGGTAGGAGGGGATGGCTGCAGCAATAATACAAGCAGCACAATGGAGCATTTAGGAGGCTTCTGCTAATCACACCTCAGGATCTGCTAATCCTCCAGCAGATCTGCTGCCACTGTGGGTTATGGAAAGAGGTGAGATAAGGAGAGGGTCCTGGAATAGCAGTAAATCCAGGGTCCTGGACAATGGTTGGTCAGAAGGTGAGAGGTAAGGCTGATGCATCCCAGTGCATGGCAAGGCAGGTTCTGAGCAGAACAGAAGCTGGATTAAGGATAAAATCAACAGAAAGTACATGATGGCTGAAGGCATCTTGTCTATTTTAATAGAGCTAATGTTGCATTTAAAATCCCTGGAAAACACGTGTGTGGCACTGGTGCAGGAAATCACCAGTGTGACTCTCTTCCTGAAGCCAGAAGAGGTAGGTCAGGGTGGTGCATAGGTCTTTATGTGCAGGTCTGAGACAAATTGCTGTGGCTGTCCAGTTAGGACTGGAGAGTTTGAGCTGGCTTAGCTGGGAGAAGGAAAGACTATGGAAAACCTAAATGTAATCAGGTCACATGAATTGTGGTGACTAGGCACCTTTGATATTGGAGGAAATAAATGCAATGGTGAAGAAGTAAGGAACTTTTCCTCTTCCGCCTTTAGGGGATCAGTATGCTTTAACAGGCTGAGGAGCAAGGGGGCTCAAAATGGCACCAGTTACCAAGAGCCCTTAGCCATTCTTTTGTCATGTCTAAGCTCCTCAGAAAAGCTTCAGTATACATGTCAGTCACAATGAGTAATCCTCCTTTTGTTACAGCCTAAAGATAAAAACTAAGAACTGGAAATGAAAAGAGGATGTCTTAAATATGCCACATCCTCTGCTGCAGTGGCAGGTTGGATAGGCTGTGATATCAGTGAGAGAGCAGCACCTGTATGGTTGCTAGAAAGGAGGAACTGGCTGTACCAGGATTTATATTAGATCCTTCTGTTAACAGCCTTTAAAAAATGTATCTGCCCTTTCAGTACAGAATGAAAACAATGAGCAGTCAAATGGCAAAAGGAAAAGTTGAGAGAAAAAAGGTGCCTGTCATGGCTCGTTCAGCATTCCCTGTCTGGTTTAAAAGTGGCCAACAACAAATGTCTGTCTCCTTAGAGATAAATATCAAAACCTTCCCAATCATTTCAGTAAACATTTGATCTCCTTCCCTTTGTGAATATTCCTGTGAATAGGAAAACACATGTGATACTCAGAAAGCTCTGCATGGTTTGGATGTGAAACAAGTATACTAAACTAAAAAAGAAAAAGGCCAAACTGTATTGATAGAAATAAATTATCTGGACTGAGACCATTTTGTTGGTTTCTGAAATTGAGAACTAGTTGGCATTTTGTATGAGCTATCTTCCGTGTAAGTGAATGTTATCTCTGCTGCTGGCAGATATTTACTGTATATTGGTTTTTAAATGAGGGTACAACATTGATTACTTGCTCTCCAAACTATTGACTACACTTTCTCCCTGTTGTCAGGTCAGATAACTTATCTCCTCTGGAAATGTTCAGTAGAAAAATGGGAAAATGTGTTTGCTCCCAGAAACTCTCATGGAGAAGAGGATAAAGGGTTTTGGTTTTTTCTGGTTTGGGGTTTTTCTTGAAAGCTGCCTATAATCAAAACATCTTATGTTTATCCCTGATAATTGACAAATTCTTCTGTGAGATATGTGAGTATTTTCTAATCCCATTTCACATGGCCAAGTAGTGCACTGAGTCATGAATGCTTCAGTTGACACCCACTTTGGAAGAAGGACAGTGTGACCTTTCCTTATTAGCACAGCTACATCTTCTGTTCACTGCTCCACAGATGCATTTTGATAGTGATACCTTCTTGAGATGAGGGAGAAGGTTGTTCATGGACTTCGCAGTTAAACTGTGTGGCCAGGAGTTTCAGAGAGAATGAGGTTTCCCCTGTCCATGGTCTCCCATCACCCTTCCCCGACTGGAGAAGTTTCAGGGGCATTAATTAGTAATATTTTCCTTCTGATCCAGGGTTGGGTGACAGCAGTTTCATGTGAACTGAAGAGAACTGGTCCTACTGACAGAAAGTCAGAGCAGAGAAGCTGAAGAGCAGCCTGATGGATATTCATGAGAGCAAATACCCTGAAGGCAAAGAGAGAAATATTTGGAGAAAAATTTGAGACATTTGGGTAGTATGAGGGGGAAGAGAGAAAGAAAAATCAGCTGTGTTACAGCTAAGAAGATGTTTCTGTGTATTTAGTTATTTGTATGACCCTTTTTGCCGCCAAGCCAGAGTACCAGGCTAGGCTAAAGACAGACTTATGGTGTGTGTCTTTGGTCACACTGTACATAGCTGATACCTCTCTCAGCCACTTGTGATTGTTTTATTTTTCACATCTAACCTGTTTTAGCCTTTTGTTGAACATTAGAAAATGTACTCAAGCCTTTTATGCATTTGTTTCTGTCGTATTGATCTTTCTTTCACCTCCCTGGATCAGTGAGCTGAGTGAAGAAGCTATTTTTTTTTATTTTTCCTTAGGATTGAACTCAAAGAGTTTCTTACCATCAGCTAATACTTACAGCCACTCCATTCTTATTAGAACCTAGCAACAAGCTTTCAAGTTAATATGAGAGACCCTCTAAAATCTGCCAGGTCCATCTTCTTATGATATCTTTTCCAGAGAGAGTGCAACTGACGGGCTGAGATCTTTCCCTTCTGTGCTGGATGTCCAGTGGCTGCTTTCCTGACCATCTTAGTGTTTTTTATTTACCTCTTTTACAACTTTTTACTTGTCTAATGCTATGAGCAGCAAAACAAAGGCCTGTGATGACCTTGTGGGTCTGTGTCTCGGGAGACCTCACTGCATTTCAGATTGTGCCAAGAAAGGGAGGAAATCCACCCTCCTGCAAGAAGGCTGAGATAGGACATGGTGAATTTCTATGCACTGGTGACTTCTATCCTACATCAGTGTCCTACTGCAGAATGGAAAAATCAAAGTTATGCCACATTCTACCTCAACTATAGGATTTACATTTAAAAAATAAATAATGCCCTCGGGCCAAGTAACAGCTGCTGCAGTTCTTTCCAGCACAGCTCATTGATCTTGTCCTCTCATTTGACGTACCCTGCTACTCCCATGGTGCTGTAGTTAGCATTAAATCACAGAGAGATCATGTAGTGACCTAACTGAAGCTGAGACCTAGCTGGGGTACACTTTGCACCACTATTTCACCACACACTGGAGAAAGACCTGAGAACAAGGTGTTTGTTAGGCTGTGCTCTCTCTTTCTATTTCTTACAGAGGTTTTTTGCTTATTTTATGTTAGTCTAATCATGTTCATTTTAAGGAATTGCTTTCAACTTTTTTTTTTTTAATAGCAGGTGCTGTTTTATCATGAAATGGTGATGAGCATAATGCATATGTTAAAAGTACAGTATTCCACAAAAGTCCTGTTATAGAAATCAAGTATCTTTTAGGAATTCCTAAATAAAAAGCCTTCCAAGTTTAGTGCATGATGTAGTTGTACTCACATTTCTCACAATCATTCCTCTCTTTTCTTTATATTGACAAGTACATGAAGAGCAAAAACAAACTCTGCAGCCAGCTGTTCTTCCTAAATATGTCTTGTCTTGCTAGCTCGGGTAAAAGGCAAATTGCAGTTTGAGACCTCATTTCTGCAGCAAATCAGGTCTCTTTTCAGAAGACTGCTTCTTCAGTCACAGTATTTCAAGATGGGAAGCCAGGGTGTGTTCCTGACCCAAGCTGATTATACCATGTTTGCAGAGACTTTAGTCACAGGGTGGCAAAAACATTTAAGAACAAAAGAACACACATTTGTACCTTTGCTTCCGTTCCTTCTACTCCTGATTAAATTTTCAAAGCCTTTTCAACATTTAAACAAAGCATTATGTGAGAGCTGTTTGGAAATAATATGGGGTCTTAGATTGTCATTCTCAGAATAATTTCCACTTTGTTTCAAAACAATCTGTCCTGTAGCTAGAAATTTATTTTGTAACATATTTTGTGGTCCTTTTATTGTTGCATCCTTTTCTTAAAAAAATTTGTTTGTTTGCTTTTATTTCTGTAGTCTTACCAGAAACAAGAAAAAAACATTTACCTTGCCAACACAGAGTTCTTTTTGTTTGATCGTGTCATAGAATAACAGATGTTGGTGAATGCTTATATGGCCCCAAGTAGTAAAATCACATTTATCTCACACAAGAAAACGATATTTGAGCTTACTGATAGGCCCTTGTAAATTGATACTCAGGAGAAAGTTGATTCCTTATAATTCTGTTGATAAATGTTAAGCTTTGGGTGACATTAACTGGTATTGGTCACTGGGATTGCCATTAATTTTTCTGAGGTTGTTTGACTAGTGAGATATTTAAATATCCATGCTTTCAGGTGTTTTAGTCATTCAGAGAAGCTGCAATGCCCTGGGATGAGATAAAAAAATAAAGTAAGAATTAAATCATAACAAACATTGTTTTGAAATGGGTACTTCTAACCACCATTAAAAATTAATAAAAATAAAATATAAACTGTATCACAGTAAGTGCATTTTAATATTGATATCCAGTAAATCCTGGCATCTCACAGGGGAAAGGAATGTCAGTACCAGCCCCTTTGACATACATGTGTATTAAAATATTTTCATTTCTTTTTGGAAAAAAAAAATTAGGAAGGAAGCATAACCTTGCAAATAAGGTTTTGGTCTTAAAGACAAAGTAGGCCTGCAAGTCTGTGCAGGACTCACTAGGGTTTGCAAAAGCCCACACTTGACTGCAAAGAAAAAGGGAAAACAACTTTCAATTTGCTTAATTTGGGAAAGGTTTTTCCTTTCCGTACGTTATATATTAGGTCACTTCTAAAATGGAAATGGTAATTCGAAATTAAATGCTCGGATAATTATGTTTCTACTTCAGATTCAATAAATGTTTTTGGAAAGGTGAAATGAGTCCAACTGAAACAAGGGATCTTCCTGTTTAACTAAAAAATGGCAAGTCAGCTCAGAAAATGTATTTCCAATTCTTTTTGATCCCTTTTAATTCCATTTTTCAAATAATTAAACATATATGTATAATGTGTACGTGTGTACATATGGTTAGATGCATTCTTGGCCGCAGGCATAAACTTTGCTTTTCACTTCTGCCTTTGTAACAGGAGATAATGGTAACATATGTCAGAGACCTGACTTAAGCCTAACAGTATTGATGTTTATGAAGTGTTTACAGACAGTGAAGATGAAGGATACACTCAGGGGAGTACCTGTGTTGACAAAAGGAGACACACAACTTAATGAGAGCTGGTGAAGAATTTCCAGTCAGCCTGGGATCTGGACAAGATTGAGAAGTGGGCCCACAGGAATCTCATGAGGTTTAACAGGATCAAGTGCAAGGTGCTGCACCTGGATTGGATCAACTCCTGGTATCAATCCAAACTAGGGGATGAACAGATCAAAGGCAGCCCTGGTGAGAAGGACTTGGGGGTGCTGGTGGATGAGAGGCTGGACATCATCCAACCATGTTCACTCACAGCCCAGAAGGCCAGATATGTCTGTCTGCATCCTGCCCCTCTGCTCCCCTCTGCTGAGACCCCACCTACAGTGCTGCATCCAGCCCTAGGGTCCCCAGCACAGGAAGGATGTGGACCTGTTGGAGAGCCTCCACAGGAAGGCCATCAAGTTGATTAGAAGATGGATCACCTCTCCTATGAGGAAAGGTTGAGAGAACTGGGATTGTTCAGCCTGGAAAAGAGAGGGTTTCATGATGGCATGGCTGTGGTCTTTCAATACCTGAAGGGAATCTACAAGAAAGATGGAGAGGGACTTTTTACAAGGCCATGTAGTGACAGGAAAAGGAGGAATGGCTTCAAACTGACAGGGGACAGGTTTAGATTAGATATTAGGAAAAAATTCTTCCCTGTGAGTGTGGTGAGGCAGTGGAACAGAGTGTCCAGAGAAGTAGAGGATGTCCCTTCCCTGGAAGTGTTCAAGACCAGTTTAGATGGGGCTTTGAACAACCTGGTACACAACAGTGGACCTGTCTCTGTCCATGGCAGGGGTCTTGGAACTATGTGATCTCTAAGGTCTCTTCCAACCCAAACCATTCCATGATTCTACAAACTTTTTTAGTTAGGGAATGGGTTTTGTCCAAATTAGCTTCCTGAGTATGTTGTGGGAGGGGGTGTGTGTATTATTCAACAATATCTTCATGTGTTCTGTCTTTTAAAATATTTTTGGCTGGGATGTTTATGAGTTTTGTTTCTAAATGAAATTGAACTTTATATCATGTTTAAAGCTTTAATGTGGCATTTTGTGCTATTTTTACAGAAAATAACTTCTTATATTTTCTGGAAAGCAGATATTCTTCAAATTATAATGAGACAGTCTAATCTAAATAAGTCAAAATTTTCTCTCAATTTCTGATAAAATTATGCTTTCTTAACATTTTTTGGATTGCTGGTAACTATATAGCAATAGCACCACTTTTCTTTGTAGAATTTTTTCTTTTCTCCTTTCTCTTTTTTTTTTTTTTTTTTTTTTTTTTTGTTTTCTTGCTCTGGTAGGTCTGTCCTTTGTGGATGGTTATGCACAAAGGGAACAGATAGTTCAATGGCTTCTCTGAATATAACAGGCTGTAAAAATGCTGAGTTTACTTTAAGGTTCACAGGACAGGTAACATGAAGGTGAAATGGAAAGGAACACGTGGTATTTGAGTGGGAAGCTTGTACCAAGGCAAAGAAGACCATCACAATTCCAAATTAACCTCTGAAATATTACCTGTGCAGAAGCAATGGGGGGTGAGAGGGGGACACAAGTGGTCATCAATGCATTAAGAAGGAGTTCACTGTCAATGCTCTGTGATAGCTGAAAAGTAAAAGAAGCAGCTGAGAAATGTAAGAAAGTTGCCTACAGTAGAGGAGCCACCTGCAGCAGCTCGATGCCCTTCATACTGAAAATGCTGTCGGGTGGTCCATGGTTCATATTCTTTTACGTGTAAAAGTGAACCTGCAACTACTCCACTTTTAAATGTGCTAGGTACTATCATTAATGTGTGATTTATCACTCTCAGCCATGGCAAAGGGGAATGAGGGGTTCCTGATAGTTTATATCAAAATCTTCCTAGAGTGCAGAGCTTTTGGAGACTGTGTGTTGGCATGCTGACATTGCAGTAAACACTCCCTTTACTTTTAGCACATCTTCCACTCAGGACTCTGAGCAAATAGTAATGAATTGATCCTTGGTGCTTTCCATGTAAATTGAGGTAGTGTTAATATTCCATAAGTGAGAAAATCAGCGCGTAGGTTTTGGTTTCACTGGTCTGTGATCATGCTCGGTGTCTACAGCAGAGCTGTTGGTTGGGTCAGCCATCAGAGTGGGTTTCCCCATCCTGCTGGAGCTGAGGCAATGGTGAGGTAGTGCTAAACCAGTGGAATGGAAAACAGATCAAATCCCAGAGCTGCGCAGCAACAGCAACAGAATGAGCTGTGCCTACACGAGTAAGCCTACTGGAGAGCTTCATTTAGGCTTTTCATATCAGCAAGACTTTTATGAAAACAGTACTCAAATAGCAAGCCTTAGCTAAAAATAAGAGCCACTGAACCCTTTTGTACAATTTTTACATGCTTTAACAGAGTTGAAGAAAATAGTCATCACGTGCATTATCTTCCTGCTTATTTTTGCAATGTTTATTTAATAGTCATTTGGGAGGGATATGGATATACTGGCAACTGGAATTAAAAAAAAAGAAAACAAGGAAAGGCAGAAATAGCTGTACTAAGCTTTCTATCTTGCTTGGGATGCTTGAAATCATCCAAACATACAACAAGACAAACCCACTCTTCCTCATGTATATTTTACTTATTATCATGAATAGGCATACTGAATTACTGACGAAATTCACACTGGGAGAAATTCAAATGATATAGTTATTTTACTCCAGTGATGGACTGAAACCTTTTATTCATATTACATATATAACATTTCTGCTTTTACTATACTACACCTAAGATTTATTTGGCCTCTTAATTTTTAGGACTCCTAATTTCAGCTGAAGTTCTGGAGGATGTAATTTATGTCAGCTCATGGCTGACTTACTCCTTTCATTTCAGATGAAGAGCCCAAGAACTTGTCACCTCTCTGTCCTCATTGTGCAGGTAAACATAACCTCAGCCTCTGGTAGTACAAATGGTCAATCTAGCACAATCAGAAGGTTCAGGTAACCTAAGATCATTGATCTAGTTATTCACAGAGGAAAAATGCAAACTGCTCATAAATGATTCATATAAAAAAAAGAAAAAGTAGAATTTATACTTTACAGGATTTGTAGTTACTCATGTAAACTCAGAAAAAAAAATCTTAAGTCCCTTGATCAAAGTTTTTCTTATCACTTTCACAGGACAACCTTTAAGCCTACACTGACAAACAAACAAAAAAAATGCCATCAAATCCAATAAAATTCTGCACTGCAGCTGTTGATCACCCATTTCACATTCAGTGCAGTTTGCCTGAATTGCAATTAGTCCCTACTACTACAGACTATAGTCCAGTCTCAGCTGTCCAAACCTCAGTTACCCAAAACAGGATGATGCTCCTCTGTGTCTGTTAGCTGTGCTGATAATTCTCATAATTACTTGGACATGCTTCACATCCCATGACATTCAGTTGAATGAAGGTGCACTGCCTGGGAAAAACTTCATTTTAATGTCCCACTCTTAACTCCCCTCATAATACAGGCAGCAGCAGCATGTTTATTTGTTCTTGATGTGAAAGCTTCTAATATATGACTACAGCAGAGACAAAAACAACAATAAATATTCAAAAACCCCCAGTGTGATTAGAACATATAATCCATAAGAGAAGTAAGAAGAGCAGTAGTTATTAAATATAGATGATTTACTCACTATGTCATCAATAAACATGTGATTTGTGATTTCCTGAGACTTTTTAGGTGATGATTCATTCATGATTTTATTTATTTTACTGTATAATGAAGCAGAATAGCAGAAGGAAGAGATTTTAGCTGATGCCGCAAACATCTCCTTATTTGGTGAGATGTCTTCCCGTACTTTCTAGCTCAAGAAATTAAAGTTTAGGGGTCTAGTCCCTGTAAGACTACTGGGCGTCCCTGGAAAGTGCTGTGTGAGCTTTTCTGTTTGGTACAAAGTGGTAGTGCTCTGTAGGTACAGCAGATGGTTATCCAAAGTGATAAGTAAATTGGGCATTGCCTGTAGTGACAAACAGACGCTAACAGAGATCCACCAGTACAATTGGCTGTCTACAACAGCCCATCTGCGTGCAGCTTCAGCTGTTAAGAGACTTCAGTGCTCTCATCAATGATGTTGCACAGTTCTGGTCCTGGAAGAGGAACTGAAAAAAATGCAGAGAAGGGCAGGATGGATGGATGGATGGATGGATGGATGGATGGATGGATGGATGGATAAGCTTTTAAACAAAGAATGAATACTGCAGCTTGGAAGGAATTTACTCTAGCTTGATATGATAAAGGTACATAAGGCCATGAAAATATTTTTGTTCCTTGTCTCTTCCAATACAAGTCTTAGAGGACAACAAATTAAACTGGCAAGTGACTGGTCCAGAACAAAAAATAATGAAGCATTTCTTATTTTGGGATTATGAAAAGATGTGAAACCCTTTTCTGCAGGATTCAGGGATTTCTAATTGTTTGCTTTGGTTTATAGACCATTTGGAGATCTAAACAAGCAAAAAACATGGTGGTTTTTTACATGCAAAGACATTATCTTCAACAAACAATATTAGCTGGACCACAAGCAGCTAAGAAGCTGAGAGAGAGAGTATTCTGGGAAATTACCACCAAAGGCTTGCATTGCTCTTAAGTTTTTTGATTGTTTTCCCTATTAACCACTAGCCGAGACAAGATAGTGGGCTGGGTATACCATAGATATGACACAATTCAGATTTTTTCATACTGATTTGATTCAGGATACTGATTCCTACAGTCGTCATGGCACAGAAGATGGCTGAGACCACAGCTGTATTTCAGCAGGGTGCAAAGAGGTGCAAATTACTCAGTGCTTGCACATGTGGGCAGAAGCAGTGATCTTCCACCAGGATACGGAGATAACGCTTCGCTGCTGAGATGACTAAGTTATTAGCACCCTGGATTCTGAAACGATGCTGATATAATCATGGTCTCTGGCTCAAATAATTCAGACAGCTTTTATAGTGTTTCACTCCTAGTTAGGTGAAAATTGTTCCCTCTGCACTTTGGGCTTCTTCAATAGTTGCAGTGGCTGGCTGCGTTGGTGTGAGCATGAGGAAGCTGCTGCTGAGCTCTAGCAGCTGGAAGAGGTAGGCATTCATCTACTTACTGACAAAAAGGTTTAAATTGCATTATGGGTCTCTAAAGCTGGAAAGAGGAGAAGGAGTATTCTTCTTTCTCTCTTGTGAAACTGTTCTAGAAGTGTAATAATGATAACATCTGGGTGTACAGACGAGGTCTCTTGGAAGGCTGTAGTTTCTGGCTGTGCAGGAGTCTGAGCTCTTGCATATAGTGCTCAATCCCTGTAACAAGTTAGAAGGTATGGCAAACAGGGGAAACTCCTTCAAGTAAACATCTGACTGTTAAACAAATATGGTTTCTATAACTTTTTTAAGATTTAATTTAGGATTTTTGGTGTGCATTTAGTATCTGGCTGACCTGAGTTTCATATGGGCTGAATTATTCACTGGCATCTGCCTTGCATTACAGAGGAAGTTTTTGCTTATGCTGGTGGAGGATCCTTCAGAGGAGAGTTCTCAGATGGACAAGACTAGAGGGAAGGCTGTAAACCAAGACAAAATAGGATAGGGGAGACTGAAGAACTAGTAACAAGATAACTGTTGTCAGAAGAGTTCATTCCTTTCTAGGCCAATGTGTCTTGTTTTGTTAAATTCCTTTAGCGATAAACCATAAACAGACTTCTCAAGACTCAGCACGTAAGAACATCAGAAGGCTAGTATAGGCATACAGAAGAAATATATTAAATGTACAATAAATTATACACTAAAATATGTCTTTATTTCCAGTAATTTCTTGGAATAATTTTTCTTAGGCTAAATTTTTAAAACCTTTATTCAGGTGTTGCCAAGGTACTCTGAAAACCTAAGGAAATCTTGAGTTATTATATGAAATAGTTAGGTCCCAGGAGGGGATTGTTTTGCCAAAATTCACCAGTGTGTATTGTGTGTTTTCAATAATAAATAAATGAATTTGTGAGACTCCCTGCTTGGATAGACTCATAGACTTTGACCATTGTATTTTGACCTGCAATATAAGAAAGTCTGACTGCATTGCCTTTCTTCCTTGGATCACTCCATTCAATTCTACCCCTATACTTTCTTTTCTTTTCTTTTCTTTTCTTTTCTTTTCTTTTCTTTTCTTTTCTTTTCTTTTCTTTTCTTTTCTTTTCTTTTCTTTTCTTTTCTTTTCTTTTCTTTTCTTTTCTTTTCTTTTCTTTTCTTTTCTTTTCTTTTCTTTTCTTTTCTTTTCTTTTCTTTTCTTTTCTTTTCTTTTCTTTTCTTTTCTTTTCTTTTCTTTTCTTTTCTTTTCTTTTCTTTTCTTTTCTTTTCTTTTCTTTTCTTTTCTTTTCTTTTCTTTTCTTTTCTTTTCTTTTCTTTTCTTTTCTTTTCTTTTCTTTTCTTTTCTTTTCTCCAGAATATCTAGATTTGTATAATGTGGTAGGATTAAATGAAACTTACCCCCAAGAGAAAACTGCACTGATTCTTTTTCTAATACAACCATTTACAGAAGTGCTAATGTGTCCTAGGAAACATGAAGGCACAGTACTGTTTTTAGAAATTGTTCTACAGAGTTATCAGATTTTTTTTTTTCCTTTCCTACTCAATATTTCAAGAGCTATCTTTAGGCTGAACAGAAAGAAAAGATTTATTGACAGCAAGATTCATTAGACTGTGAAATAGTCTCGTAAGGAAAGTTGATACAAACTTTGAGATTTTAAAAGTAGCTGATTGGACGCAGGGGAACTCAAATCTTTTAATGTACTGCGTGAGATAAGATATATGTTAGAAGAGAGAGGATGGACTAACTGGCTTGATAAGACTATCTTTTGATGTGTAGTTTCTATAGATATTTGCACAGAAACACTAGCATTGCTAATTAACTACTCATCTGCTTCATGTACTTATGGCTTACCGGCTGTAGTCAAATCCCATCTGTCACTTGAGGACAATTAAGTGGGCTGAGAAGCATCATTTTATGACTGCACCTGGCCAGGAGGAGATATTCCAGATGGACAGCATGGAAAGCAGGAGACACCTAGAAGAGGAAGGGGAGGAGTCTGTCTCTTCAATAGGCAGTTGCAAGTTGTGTTAAACTTGTTCATATAAAGCAAAAAAAACCTGCTCTGGAGTGGCACTGATAGAAGCACACAAAACTCACACATGAGCTTCCAGTATCAATGCAAGAGCTGTGTGGTTTTCTTCAGACTGAAAATGTTCCTGTCCTCAATCTTGTATGAGTTTTGACAGTGTAGACCATGGAAAATTGCAAGAGCTGGCCAAAACCCAATAAATGGCATGGACAATATTGGAGATGAGGAAGAAATAATATAACTTGTGTTACCAAGTGAGACCCAAAGCCTAGAATAGGGCTAGGGTTAGTGGTGCTGCAGCATAGTTATATGATACTCTATCTTGGTTCTGCTTCGTACATGATCCTGGGGAGTGCACAACTGCATTATTAAATAACCAGGATCAAATTTTCATAGTGTTTTCATGGCTCTCACTTTGTTCATTTTCATCTAGGCTGCTCTTGCTGGCTGCTGCCTGTGCCTTGCAGTGTGGCCCTTTCATTTGAGTAAGAAAATATGTGAGGAATAATTATATTTGTCCCTAAATAGAATGTTTTCTCAAAACTCTTCAAGCGGTGTCAGTGGCCCTTTAGAGGCCATTTTCAAAGCTTACAGCAGTATGCTCGGGTAATGAGGTAATGATAGTGCCTCTATTATATGCTGCAAGTGAGGACGAAGCCTTAAACTGCCATTCAGCTTTAGAATTACTGTTGTAATTTTAAAAGTATCTGCCCTCCTTTCTCTTTAAGCAAAATCATCCACCCCATTTGTCAAGATAATGACATCCATGGCCAAGCAGGGCCTTTCCTTTCAGTGATAGCTTCCTTCAGAGGGATGCCATTAACAGCCTCATTTTGTATCACCTGAATCCATAGTTTAATTTATCTCATTTAATTTTTTTTTTGGCTGTTATTCACCATATCTGTCCATTATGCATGACCAGGAGACTGAAAGAAGGGCAATTGTGCCATATCAGCCTTTTTGCTGATATTTTCCAGCAAAGATTTTACATGTATATGTGTATATCTATACACACACACACACACACACACACAAAGATAAATTTTATATATATATATGTGTGTGTGTGTGTGTAGAGATTTGCTGTAACTTTTTCTACTAGTAGATTTTGCAAATCCTGGCATGGTGATAACTTGCAGTGGGCTCTGTGGTCCCTCCTGGCAGGGCTGCACTTGGGCCAGAAAGACACATCAGTAAAGCTCTGTAGCAGATGGACCCTGCTTTTCCCCTCTGTGGGAGAACAAACAAATGACTGAATTCTCTGCTCTTGCTTGGGCATCTCACGTGGGGAAAGGTTTCAAATAAAACTTCTTCTCTTTTGTAGAGGTGAGGGATCTGTTAGGTGGCTGTGAACAAGCAGTAGGTAATACTAAGTCTTGTTCACCATAAGCATTCAGAAGTCATCACTCTGAACATCAGATGAGAGAGCTTAATGTGGCATAATCTACCTTTTGTAGCACTGCCTGTTTTTAGGGTCCCTTCTCCAGTTTCTGAACTATTGTGGACCATCTTTAAAAAAAAAAAAAAAAAATTCTTTCCTAACCACATGATTCCAGACCCCCTGTGCTCCCATATGTTCATGTGTCATGGTCCCTGTGCAGCTGGATAAAGGGCTATTTGATATTATTTACTCCTTGTGCATTTCAAACTGAATCAAGACAGTTGCTCAAAACAAGGCTATGCAGGATGTTGTGGAGTTTGTTGTTCGGTTTTTTAACCTCTTGGTTTGTGTGGGATGTTTTGTTGTATGTTTCTTTTCTCTGTAGTATTTAAAATATACTTTTAAAAATTGTTGCTTAAGTATTCTGAGAGCCAGACTTGAGCATCAGTTTACCTGTTTGTTCAGGAAAACCATGACAAGAAATGGATTCCTGCAGAGAGAGGAACTCATTTGCCTAACCCTGCCGATCAAGACAAGAGAGATGAAATAAAAGCCAGCAACATAACAAGTAGAAAAACAAATTAAAATACTTTCATTCTTACCTAAGCAAAAGGATTAATGTAAGGAATATAGGAGAAAATTTTGAGCAGAATTTCATTTAAATTGTGCTCTTCTCAATTTAAAAGACATACCTGAACAGATTTTTCTGAACCACAAAAGTCATATCTTTCTAACCTGAACATCACTTTCCAAATTTAAAAATATTTTTTTCTTCTTCCATCCTTCCCTGCTAATTTGAATCAGCCTCTAAGGTCTTTCATAGCCCTGCTGAGGATTGTCATATGTATTTTAACAATTTATTTTTAATTCTGTTCTCTCTCTAATACAGAGATTTTATCAAAACAAAAATCACACTTTTGATGCCTGTATCTGGCACAAGCACAGCCTGAGACAAAGTAGGGAATAACCAGGAAGAATAATCAGGTGTACTTTGGCATACTAGATACCCAGTTTCAAATGACTGTGATTACACTTTTCTCCCCTGTTACTTTTCTCACTAACATAACACCAAGCATGTTTCCTCCAAAAAATACATTTTGAGCCTATCAAAGATAACAAGTTAAGGTCAGATTTTTCAAATGTGCTCAGCTCACTGAATGCAGATGCGGTGCTAAGTGCTCTGGTGTTTTGTGGGTTGTTTTTTGTTTGTGGTTTGGTTTTTTTTTTAATGATCCCACAATAGGGTTTATGGGCATAAAATGACTTTGAAAATTCAGCTGCTATGTAAGTGCTCAGGTCTGCAATAGCTGGTTCTTAACAACCTTTTTTCATTTTGGAAAAAGCACTTTGGCTGTGGGATTTTCAGGTGTTCTCCTGAATGGCCAAATTCTGCTCTCACTGAAATCAGTGAAAATAATTTTATTCTTAATTGATGCTATCTGATGTGGATTTTTGGTCCTGCTTGTCTTCTTTCCCCTTTGTCCACAAGTACATGTTTAGGAATAAGCTTCACCTGAGGTCACAGAGTGTCAGAGCAGGTCCCAGCTCTTTGCTCCTGTGCTGTGGGTGGATCAGGCACATGTGATGCCCAGTGACTCACACCTGCCAACACATGTACTAACTGTGGCTTTTCCTTAAGCCTAAGCAAATATCTGAGGGTTAGAGGCCTGTATAGGGGTGTTCCATGTGCAATCCTTTAGGACTGGTGAGGAGAAATACACTTTCATGGTGCAGCTGTGCTCAGCTATAGTAGATGAAGCACTTAGTAAGGTAGATATCAATGGTAAGTGTGATGAATTATGTCTCAGAACTATCTAAGTCTTTTCATTCATCCACAAAGGTCGCCAGATGACAAGATAATATGTGAATGTCTAAATTATAGACCTCAAAAATGAGATCAAAGCCACTGTTGGCCATGGTTGTCATTGTGGATGGAAAACACAGGGGTCATTCAGTGTGCAAAAGCTCTTCATCTCCATTTTAACTTTGCATCCTTACCTTATTTTTGCCCCGCTGGTTTCATCTGGGAAAAACAATTCCATATGAATTGCTTCTGAAACCTTTCCCTACAGCTCAGGCACCATGTAGCTCTACACTATGGCCATTTCCCTTTTAAATACTTGCTTTTTTCATTGTGAAACAATTTGTCCCTGGGACTGTTTTAGTACCACAGACACAGAAATGGACTAGTGACTAACTGATTCCCTAAGACATCATGTATTTCACATTGTATCCATCTGTGCTATGATGATACTCTTCTTTATTTGATTATGTTCCTTGAACTCTCTAGATGCTAGTTTAGGAAATTATTTGCTTGGCTTTTTTTAATCTTTTGTGTTGTCATTATCACTATTATTTATAGAGACAATGAGCATAATAGATATTTGGATTTGGTTTTTTTTTTCTCAATTTATGAAAAGATTTTTATTTTTAACAGATGAACTTAGGATAAAAGAAACCAGATCCTAGCACATCACTGCTTTCTGGTACTATTATGGTAAATGAATATAAAATTCCTTGACTTATCACAAGCTAATACAAATCTATGTTTTTTCTCCACCTCTTTTAACCTCCTATTTTCTTGGAGCATATGCTGAGGATGTCACCCATAGCAAAGGATCAGTGTAAAGCATCTGTTGCAAATTATCCAACTGAGATTGATTGATTTTTCAGTTTACGCGTTTAGCTCTCTTGGTTTAGATTTCAACCTAGACCTCAACTGAATTTCAATAATGACACATGCCAGGCTTACTTGCTGGAGAGCTTCTGAAATTCAATAAATCCAATGGTGGTAATTAACGGATATTTAGGCACTGGTTGACCTTGCACCTTTTTAATAAACCTCTAGAAAACTAATAGGTTAAGACGTAAAGAACCCTTCTGAAATGTNGTTGTCATTATCACTTTATTTATAGAGACAATGAGCATAATAGATATTTGGATTTGGGGTTTTTTTTTCTCAATTTATGAAAAGATTTTTATTTTTAACAGATGAACTTAGGATAAAAGAAACCAGATCCTAGCACATCACTGCTTTCTGGTACTATTATGGTAAATGAATATAAAATTCCTTGACTTATCACAAGCTAATACAAATCTATGTTTTTTCTCCACCTCTTTTAACCTCCTATTTTCTTGGAGCATATGCTGAGGATGTCACCCATAGCAAAGGATCAGTGTAAAGCATCTGTTGCAAATTATCCAACTGAGATTGATTGATTTTTCAGTTTACGCGTTTAGCTCTCTTGGTTTAGATTTCAACCTAGACCTCAACTGAATTTCAATAATGACACATGCCAGACTTACTTGCTGGAGAGCTTCTGAAATTCAATAAATCCAATGGTGGTAATTAACGGATATTTAGGCACTGGTTGACCTTGCACCTTTTTAATAAACCTCTAGAAAACTAATAGGTTAAGACGTAAAGAACCCTTCTGAAATGTCTCTTGTGGATTAAGCTTCCAGGGGTGGCGGACACTGAAGCGTCTTGTGTGTGAAGGTATTTAGTTCTGGAACTCCCTGTGCTTCTGATGTTTGCAGCAATCTTTCTAGGATTGTTTAAACAGGATTTATAGCCAAGCAGTAAACCAAACTAGCAGTAAAAATTCTTAAGTTATTGTGCTAGGCAGTCTTCTAAGCTGTACTGAAAAAGTAATCACTTTCCCTTATGAGTCTTGATTTATTGTTTCTGAAAGAAACCCTGTACTCTGGTAGCATTTTAGTCAACTTCTTTTGTTGTGGCAATAACTGCATTTTACCTAGATGTCTTGCTGTATTTCTATCAGTATTTTCTGCTGTTTGAAGGGACTCTCATTCAGTTCAACAAAGTTACCAAGACAAAGAAGTACGAAATCCAGCTGTGACCGTATCATTTGGAGGAAGGGATGAAGGCTTGTTGTAAGCCAACCAAGTGAATTGGATAGTTTTCCACATATCAGTTGGAACATTGGATGCTTGACCAGCAAGACAATTTTCAAGTTTGAAATCTGCTTCTGTTCCTAATGGAAATGTGAAAAAGTAATTTCTCACCACTTCTGTAAAGTGTTTGTAGAGGGACCAGAAAGGGAGATGCTAATGTGGGTAGCAAGAAGTCTAGCCATACAAAGCAGTTGCAGAAAATATAAAGCATTAGAACTCTTGTTTTATTTGGCTGTTTTTCTTTTTGTTTGTTTTGTTTCTGTGCACAATGAAAAGTTAGAAATATGGAACTCTCTTTCACAGACTATAGACTCTGTGTATGATTTTCTCTACCCAAAAGAGACAAGGTGACCTGAGTGTAGAGCTTTCACTGCTGTGTTGTGAAACTGCAAAGCCTGATGAACAGGCAACTGCAGTTTGTTTACAGAATTGTGGCACAGAAAGTCACTATGGTTTTGAAACTGAGCCGAGATCCATGCACTGGATAGCAGATCTGTGTAGCATTGTTACAAACTGTAGTGCAAGGAATCAAGAGTCACGTTTTCCCTGAGATTACAGGTAATTTTTATGTTTCTGACTTTCTGTTAACAGGAAACCTGCTATTACAAGTTAGTACACAGTGAAAAGAAAAGTTTATTACCTATGGGACCATTGAATCTGGGGAAGATTTGAGCCATGTTGTAGGTGAATACTCAATCTCAGTTTATGGCTGCAGAGCCAGGGAAGCAGGGCTTTCCCAAAACACCAAGTCAGGAAAATAAAAGCTCTCACATTGCAGGAGGTCTATGTCTCCATAACCACCGGAGAGAAGGGAAGCAAGGTGAGCACATGTCCAGGATTTCTCCCTCGCTTTGCTCCTTGGGTACATGGACAGAGATGATCATTGTAACCACTAACTCACAGGGCAGGAAAGCCCAAGGGAGATGCCATCACCAGGGCAACGTGCTGCTGTCTCCCTTGCAATGGGTGCCTTGTTCTTTCAGTTGTCTGCAGTTTGTTAGGACCTTAGCCTTCCTTGATGCATTGCATTCCATCAGGTGCTTTTGTTTCCTGCAGCACGTGCTTCCTTTACATTGTCTTATGCTGCCCTGTCTGTACCGTGGTAAGCAAAGAATAAATCCTTTTTAAGTGACTACATGACAAGCACAAGACAGACACAAGAGACACTGTCTGTTCTATTCTTGTGGCTGAGAAGGGATTTAAGCTCTGTACAATGTGCCGCAAAAGATTTCATACAGTGGTTGGAGTTGCATTATTTGTAACCAGAAATAACTGTGACAAAGACAGTTAAATTCTACGTCTGTTTTTGCCACCTGGATTCATGTTTTGTGATGAAGTCCAGGGAGAAAAAAAGAGTCAGTCTAATGGCAAAAGTGCTATATGTCATCCTTTTATAGTATTTATCCATAAACAGAGACCTTCCTTTGAATTGGGGAATTGTGATAAAGCAACAGAGACTTGCAGTGAAATGTCTTCATATTTTTGGTTATGGTGGGGGTTTTTTGGGTTTTTGGGGGGATTTTTTTTTTTTGTTGCTGTTTTTTTTTCTGAGAAATAGATTGCAGTGGAGGCAGTATAGGTTTAGAATTATCTCTATAAAAATACTTTAAGTCAGTAATTTTTTTTTTTTGAAAACTACTTAATGTGAACAAACAAGCATAATTCACAGCCATGACCATTTAAAATAATAAACACTCTCTAGGACATAAGTCCTTCTCAGTGCGTTGCACTTTCCCATTAGCAACAGTATTAAAAAAGTGCTACGACAAGTACTCAGACCTTTGTTTAACATGCACTGTTAGCACTGTTTTGGGAAGCTTAGCACTGCAGATCTAGAATATAAATCATTCCTCCAGTTTCTGCTTGGAGGAAGTTAATTCATTCTCTCCTAATTTGGTAATGATGCATTTGTTTTTTTAGCTTGGTAAATCATGTAACAGATTGGTTTCATTTCACAAAGGAACAAGGAAAGGAGTACAGGCTTAGAGAATAGATAAAATGTCCTAAGTCTCCTGTTAAACCTCATTCGAGTAAACCTAAACCTTCAATTATGGCTCAACAATGGTTGAATAAGCCTTTCCTTTCCCCAAGTCCCAGCAGGTATCCTACTTGCTGGCAGCAATTCCTGAATCTCACTAGAGCAGATAATTTGAGCTAAATCATACATTGTCCCCTCATCTTGTGTTCAGAAGGTGAGGAGGTGATAAGTGTTTTCTGAGCTGTTTCTGATATATGTGTTTCCCTGAGGTTGTGAACACTGATTACAGAAGCGAGTCAGAGTCCATGGAAAAGGAGTTTTCTGCTAGGTAAACCTCTACAGTGTGATTTCACTGCAGGTCAAAGAGTGGCTTCTGTCAGAAAGGAGAAACTGTATTAACTTTAGAGAGGGCCCTCAGAGGTAAGGGCCAGGGCAAAAGGCAGCCGTACTATTACTGGGCTAGGTACCTTCTTGCCCTGCAGAGCAATTTTGTGGTTTCAGAAATCTTCCTCTTGCTCCCATGAGGAGAGGTGAGATAACCAGACTTGGGTGTTCAGCTGGAATGTTATAGATAGCCCTCAAAGCCTCATTTCTCTTGATGTAGAACAGGAACTTGGACTCCTGTTTCCCATCTTCAGGCAAGTCACTGTAATCTCCTGGCTACTCTGAAGTTTCCTTATGGTTGTTTCTACTGCTCATGCACCATTAAAAATGGGCAGATGTCCAGGCTGGTAAGAGCAAGTGAGTGAGCATAACCAGCAAGAGCTGCTTTTCTAGTAACTTGTCTGAGTCAGGGGTAAAGGTCAGTCTGAATTGGCAGGTAACTAAAGGGCTCTGAATTGGGTTCCCCCCCCCCCGCCCCGTGACTTTCAACAGAATAAGTGGAGAGATTTGCTGCTCTGTTTTATGACTAGCCTCTCCCCAAAGCAACAAACAGCCTGTCCAGCTCTGGAGGGAAATTTACCTTATCTGGACAGCATGGAATTGGCTGGAAGCTGTCACACTGAAATGTTAGAGAAGGTTTCAGTATGTTCTATTTGAAGTGACGCCTGTCCCTTTAAAAATTGGCATGTTTGCAAAGACATTGAAACCTATACATTATGAAGAAAAAAAAATCATATTGCATTTAATGAAATATTCAAGGCTGCCTTCTTTTTTTTTCTTTTTGTTGAAATCCCTGCCCCCAAAAAACTATTTCAGCTTGAAAAATCTCATTCCAAATCAGAAATACTTTTGGGGGAGCAAAATTAACTAGCTAGAACCTATTATCTACACATCTGTAGCTGTGTAATCACACTTTAGATGATTGATTGTCACTTCCATGTCTCTATAGGAAGATTGAGTCTTTTCTTTCCATAACTAAAACTGAAACTAATGTTATTCAGCATTCTGTATTTGACAAATCTGGAGTCTAATGTTCTCTTGCAAAGAGCAGTGCAGACAAGATCTGAAGTGATATGTCCTTAAAAAGGGGAAATGTTTATCTGGGAGTAATAACCATATCAGTGTGGCTTTCTGTTGCGTCACAGTACTACTTAGAACAAACAAAATTTTGTGGCATAAAGTTTTGTTCACCTTGAATGGTATTAATTAATTTTGGAACCATCTTCATGTGTTCTGTTTCTTTAAAATTAGAAGCTTTTTCCAGGTTGTAGCGGGTTTGGTTCTTTCCCGGCCAATGCACCAAGTTTGTAATGGTTTCAGTTCTCCTTTCTTATCTTTTGTGAGATAGGAGATTTGGAGGAATGCAAAGCAGGCTCAAAACTTAAAGAATATGAAAAGTTTATTAACAGAACTAAAAGAAAGAAAAAGAAATAATAAGAAATTAAAGCAAACCCCCTTCTTTTACTCCCACCCCCCCTCCTCCCTTCTCTTTCCCAAACTAGCACAAAGGATAATACAATATGATTTTTGGCNGCGGCCACGGTGAGGGGAGGGTGGGGGGCAATCCTCAGAAGCCTCAGCCAGGTGGTTTCAGCTAATTGCAGCAATTATGGCTGTTCTTCAACTGCCGAGGCTCTGAGGGGATTCTCCCGCCGGCATGCCAGCACCCCGAGGCCGTACCCCAGCACCGGGGAACAGGAGAGGCCTGAGGCCGCTCCAAGAAGTGGCTCCAACCCCATATCCTCCCCCCCCCCGCAGAAATGGCAAAACCAAAAGAGAGGGAACTTCCTGTCTCCCCAAGCTTTAAATATGAAAATTCCAAAAAAGCGCTACTGGGCAAACGAGCTGTCTGTCAGCTCAGGCTCAACCTACCACACAGGCTTATTTGGGTTTATTTAGCCAACTCATAAGACAGCATGAAATTTCTACACTCACATCTCCTGTCCAATGAGCAGTGGGAGATGGATGAGGAAATGTATTGGAATTTTTTTTTTCCCAAGTCTAAAGCACGCAACCTACGTAATCAGCCTGAAGATATATGCATGTTTGTGGAAATGAAGGTGTGAATTGGGGGTAATCAATTTTGACTACTTAGACCATCTCTAGGTGGAGAGGGAGAAAGAAGAAAAAATCTAAACAAAAAACCCCACAAAAAATATTACCTTATTTTACTCCTGTCTTGGAAAACCATTTTGCTACTAAGTAAAGAAAATGCTGCACAAACTTCTAGCTACTAGGGCTTTTATTGTTATTTGACAGATGGATGTGCTTTTAAAGTGTGTTTTTAATGGTCCTGTTTTGCCTTGATTATCTGCATTGTGTCACTTCTGGCTGAGCACAAGGAATTTGTTGGCACATTTCAATGCGGACTACCTGTCGGTAGGAATATGCTTACAAACACTAGTGCTGCAGCTGGAGTTAGCATATTTTTTATGACTTGATTGAAGCATAGAACTGCTTTCTGGGCCCTGTGAACTTACTGGTTTCTACAGGAAGTATCTTTAGCAAGACAGGAGCTCCTTGCTCCTAGCATCCTCCTAGGGACACACAGTGTGAGGCTGTACGATTGTTGAGTGCCAGCCTCGGTCATTAATGGGTGCCTCCTACTTGTCACTGCCACCTGCTTAGCCATAAGTTAATTTGTTCGGTTTTTTGCAAAGAACTGAGGCTAACCCCCGGTTTCTGGACATTGTTCCTCTGCTTAGTAATGTGGCACCTGTTTATGCCCACGTGCTATTATTTTGTGCTGCGGGTTTTGGTGGCGCAAGCCAGCAAAATTCTCAAGGCTGATATTAGGCTCAGGCAAAATGGGCGTTTGCCAGCAAAGCAGCTGGGGGGTAAAAGACCAGCTTGTGATTCTCTGTGCTGTTTTGACTGTGCTTAGGAGCCTGGAAAACTGAGCCTCAGAAAGGGCTTTTGCTACAGAAATACAGCCACCATCCTTCTCCCTTGCAAACAGCAAAGTCTACGCTCTTGATCTCTCCTCTTTTTCTGTCTGTTATCTTTATCTTGTTTCTTTCCATAGCTGAAGTTATGTATCCCTGTTAGAGGCTTAAGTTTTCATCCTTGGAAAAGTGAAATTCTCACTGCATTTCTCAAAAGTTTTGAGGTGGCCTCATCTGTCACTGTATATCTGGATTCCTCTACCCTACTTACATAGCTCTGCAGTTTCTGAGAGTTATGGTTGCACTGTAGCAAATGATTTGCTTTCCCACATCCCTTCACAGAAGAATGAGTGGCTTTTTTCCTCATGTAACACTGAGCCCCTGCAAAAGCATCCATACTTCTATGTTCCCATAACATCCAAGGACTGATGGTGTCTTTACCTTGCTCTCACCTTTCTTCCCTCTGTGCCTTTTCTGAATGGGCAGCACAGAAAGCTCTGCATATGGGGAAGACATGGGTTTTGCACATGCTGCATGAACACTGACAATTGCACACACAGTGGAGTTTTTAATCCAAAAAGAATGAGGGAGGACCTACCACTGTGTTAAATGGAGTGCAGAAATAGACACAGGTGACTCCATAATACAACTCCCCCTCTGCAGGAGCACAGCATGCCTGAGCAGCATGAAGGGAATGATGATAGCAGGCAAGTCCCTGCACAGGGACTATCTGGATTTTGGAGTGGTGTGGGAGCACCTCCATTCTGGAGCAGAACAGCTGTTTCACAGTGTCCAAACAGCAGTAGACCAATCAGAGGATGTGCCAGTCTTGTGGAAAACTTGGGAAAAGATTAGCCAGCTTTCAGCATGTAATGCTGTGGCTCTTAACAGAGAGCAGTAAGTGACACACGTGGTTGTTTTGTTGGTTCTCTGTCTGCTGCCAAAGAAAGTGGCATGGATCCTGTGGGTGACATGCAGCTGCTGAGCCAGCCAGCTCTCAGGCCAACCTGGCTGCCTGCCACCCACATGCTGGCTGAGCCCTGGCTGCTGGGGATGGATTTCAGTGGGTGGTTTTCCTTCTCATTGCAGGGTATGTCAGTTTTGCATCCTCCCATGCCTCTGACTAGTATCTCTTCTGTGACGTTATGGTGGGGGAATCTCTTCAAAACTTCTCCATGTGGATGTCTCTGGGCAAAAAGTCTCCTGCTTTTAAATGCTGTTAATGTACCAGAAATGAGCTGTACAGTGCATGACCATTAGCATTTGTTAAAGGAGTGGGATGTGCTAGGTTCCAAACAAGCAGATTTCTGCATCATGCAGCCTCTCCCCACACCTGCTAGATGGGCATTTCTCCAGACAGCTCAGCATGAGGGAAGAGGTCAAATGGCTTTCCTTAGATATTCTCTGAAGCTAACCCTGTGGTCTCCAACTTTGTGCACTTTGGGTGTTTCTTTTAGAGCAATTTCAATACCCCACTTTTATTTATTTATCATCTTTTTGTTTTTGGTGTTGGTGGAATATTATTTCTTTTTTCATTGCTGGCAAAAACCCTAAGTAAATTGCAGGGAAGCAAGTCCCAGGAGCGTGATAGCATGCTTCACTCTCGCAGTTACTGCTGCTGTGTGTGTACACACATGGGTATATGTGCAGCTGCTTTATCCAAAATAGTGGTGATCATAAGCATTACTGGAGGTAGTTTTCCTGGAAGTTTAAGTGGACTAAAACAATAAGTTTACTAGCTCAGATTTCTTTCCTGAGTTCCAGTTGGTAGCCCACAAACAATACCATAGTTTCAATTAGAAGGGTTCTATCTAAAACTGGACAGTTTTTCTTCGCATTTAACATCCAAACTCATGAATGCTCCCATCCTGCTAAGACTGTACCAGGCAGTAGTACCAACTGTAACAGTTTTTGAATTTAAAAAACAAGTGAAATGAGAAAAGGGCAGAGAGCATGATCTCATACCTCTGTTTAGTATGATCCAACTTCAATCACATTTATCAATTAAACAGCAAGACAATTATACCTGGTTCTGGCTTCCTTTAAAGCAAGGCAAGGCTCTTTTCAGTAGTGCCAGAGACAAGATAAGAGGTAACAGACAGAAACAGAAGAGGCTACATCAGAACATCTGGAAACACTTTTTCACTCTGAGTGTAACCAAGCATACAAACAGGCTACCCAGAGAGGCTGTGGTGTCTCCATCCTTGGAGATATTCAAAACCCACCTGGAAATGATCCTGAGCAGCTGGCTCTGGGTAATCGTGATTGAGCAGGGGGATTGTCCATCCAAGGTGACCACCAGAGTTCCCTTCCACTCTCAACTGCTCTGTGGTTCTATGATCACAGTTCTCGTCCCTCTTCACCTTTACATGATTTTTTCCTAGACAGAGTAGGTGATGAAAAGGAAAGAAAGGAATGACACAGAATGATGAGGGAAACCTTTAGGAATGGGATAGGACAACATGATGGCACCGCTGAAATGTTAGGAAACAAGAAGTTGTCACAAGAAAACCCCTGGAAATGCAGTGCAGCAGAATGCCAGGGACTGCCCTAGATGCAGGAAGATAAGTCCAGAAAAGTCAATAACCCTACACTGCTCTGGGTGAACACCATTGATTTGTACATGGACATGGGTCCATAAGAAACTTCTTGGATGTTGAGTCCTCTTCCTTTTTATGTAATGCAGCTGTTGTACAGAGCAAAGCTGTAATACTAAACATCAAGAGCCCAGGCTCCCTGATAGTTCTTGGCATTGATCAGGCACAGAAATGGATCATTTGGCAATGTGGTCCCTTGTTGCTCCTGGGGGCCTCCACAGTCATGATTCTGGGGGCTGCAGAGCGTGTCAGCCCAGCTCCTCCCCCTGCTAATATCATTATGTCTTTTCTGTGTGTGACCTGGGGGAAGTCACTGATGATTTTATTATGGAAAAGATCCCTCCATACCACAGAACAGATTGAGGCTATGCCGATTCAATATTTTTTTCAGTTGAGTTCTGTTTGTTCAGTCATCCTGCCCAGCAGTAAGTGACAGGTGCCACTCCTCTGGAGAGAGATTACATTGAAGTGTGACAAGAGTCCTTTTAGCAGGCTTTTATATTAATGATAGCTAGCTGTGTTAATGCTTAATTCTCCTTTTTTACATTTTTTTTTAAATCTTCATTGAATAAAAATATGAAACAGTGATGTTGCTATGGCCACTTGCAGTTTAATCAGAATACTTACTGTGTTATTTATCTGTCCTTAGCAGTGACCTTCTTGGTTTCCAGAGTATTGTTCCTGAAACTACTTTCTTTAAAAGAGGCGAGGCTATCTCTTTATAATGAACAGGATTAATTTTCTTTTTACTGTGTGGGGTTTTGTTGATGGGTTTTTGGTTTGGGGTTTTTTTGTTTGTTTGTTTGTTTGTTTTGAGGTTGTTTTTTTTTTTGGGGGGGGGGTGGTTTAGCAGTTTTCTTGTCCTGTTTTTGTGTTTTTGTTTGTTGGTTTTTTGGGGGTTTTTTAACCCGTTCTTAAATAATGGAATTTTGGTGAAAATTAGATGCATCAGAGGAGCTCTTACCACTCAAGGTAAGAGAAGTTCCTTGAGAGTCTGCTGATATGTGTGTGTATGGGGCAGCTAATGTTAGGGGTTGGCCTATCCTCGCTACTGGGAGGAAATGTTTCAGAAGTTCCCATATCAAAACTATTGTTGCTGTCAGCAGGGGAGAGTAGCAGGCTCAATGCACAGATTGAAAAGGATTTTCTTTGATTTGGTTTCTCCTATTGAGGGACTTTTCAAAATATGAGTATCTGGTGGAAAAAACCACTAAGATGCCCAACATGAATGCCTAAGTGGATTGGGAGCACAAAGAGGTCTGACAGTAAAGCCTGTCCTCTTTTGCTGTCATCTTTCTAGTGTGTGTTTTGGTCTTTTGATGATAGTTGTGGCTAAATATAGGCCTAATATACCCCAGTCCTGATCCTCAATCCCAACCGCTCTCTTGTCCTCATCCTCCTAGAATTTGTACTGCACATCCCACTGACACTGCAGAAACACTTTGAACTTCCCTCTTTTGGGGGCCTCCTCTTGTGCATTCCATTAGGTCACAAGTTCTTGGTACTAAATGTTCTTCCCTAACTGATTCTCCATGTCTCCACTGTGTTTCTAATTTCAAATTTGTTAGTATGCCTTAATGTAAACCTGAAATACCCTATAGGATCTGCCATCTGTTTCCAGGGAAAATGTCCTCTGAAGTAGCCTCAGAGTGTCCACGGAAATATCTAAGGTAAAAGAAGGTTATCAGGGCTCTGAAATATCCAGAGAAAGTTGATGTGTTTCCCAGAGATGCTCAAATGTTCTACACAGCATTTCTTAAATGTTGCATTGTGTTTTCCCTGTGGCATTCACATAATCTTGTTTCGGTAATTGAAAGTTACAGAAATTGGAGCTTTATCATTTAATAACCTTCCTACTTGCTGTTTGCACAGATGACTATGATCTGGTTAAAAACATTATGTAAATATATTTATAAACAAAAAGTAATCAACCTGTAGAAGAAGGAAAGCCAAAGCAGGAATACACTAAAAGTAAGAGACAAAAATAATACACCTGGGACTTGAATTCAGAAAATACTGATCAGTCCCAATTTTATGTGAAAGCAGTGGATGTGCTGACTACTTAACAACCATATAATTCTTGTTTTCTTGTAAAGTGTTAACCCAGGGTATTTTCATTGACATCAAGTGAGAGCAGCTTAATACCTGACTAATCTCTTATTAGGACACTTTATTTGCACTTGTCAAAAAGGTGATTTCTTCTGTCTTTTATGTCTGTGATCTAAGATCCAGCCCTCCACTACAGATTGTAGTTCGTTTTTTGAAGTTCTGAAATATAAATCAGCAGCAGAAATGGAATAAAAGTAAATCTCTGGCTACTTCAGTGAGGGGGAGGACAAGGGCACCTGTTTGATTTTTAGAATGAACATTCAGCTCTGAGCCACTGCATATTTCATGTGGTTATGAAGTTGTGCATTACCAGCAGAACTCTCTTAGCATGAATGTGCAGGTACTTGGTAAAGACCTGGTGGTTTCATCAATCTGTAAAAGAGACAATTTTTTTTCTAATTTTATTTTCAGAAAGAGAAAACATAAGGCATAATTTAGTCTGTTTTGGGGTAATTGGCACTGTTATCAACGGTCATAGGAGGTGTTGGTGGCTGGGGGAACACAGTACTTGGAAAAAAATATTGAAGGTTTCAGTCCAATGCAACCTCCAGTTTTTCTGATAGAGGAGTGTGATAGTATATCAACTAACCCTACATAAAAAAACATTCTCATGCCCGCTTTTGACAGTAGAGGACACAGGATTTTTTAGGAGAAGTGCCAAACATGCCACTCTAATTATGCAATGCACAAATATCCTAACAAAATAGTTAGGGATGCTTGTATTTCTCTCTGCTCCTCAGGTGATTAATTGAAAGCTGTTCGGTGAGCAACAAAGTCCATATTTTCACAGGACTGTTCTCTCATGCTTGTTTTTCAAAGGATCCATAAATCCATGGACTTTTCCTTCCAACATTAAGATCTAGTTGACTGTTCTACCTCTATACATTCAACAAGCTTTGCCCCGTTTCTGCTCGCAGAAGTTTCTAAATCAACGTGTAAGGCAGATGTAGAGAGAACAAGATTTCTGTCCCCAGTCATCTCCTTCCCAGGGCAGCTGGTACAAATTTTATTGGAAATTGCTCCTGGCAGTATGTGCCACTTATTTTCCTTTAATCCTGTTTTCATCTCACCTCATAATGATTTCAGGAATGTTTTTAGTTTCCAAAGCCAAGGAAACAGTTTCTTCCTGGAGGAAATAGCATTTGCTGTTAAATAGAAAGAAATGTGCTTTTCTGGCTAAGCTTTATGAGGACGACTGTACAATCTGTACTGTATGCTTGGAAACTGCTGCAACAAGACGTGTACCATATGGTGTATGTGGCATTCCCTTACCTCAAGTGTTCCCTTACTCAGGCTGGCATGGTTGGTAATGAGCTCATTTTTGAATAAGGGAAATATGGGTGATTTTTGTCTTTTTTTTTTGGGGCGGGGGGGGGGGGGGGGGGGGGGGGGGNGAGGGAAGCAGAAATCTCTACATGCAAGAATGGGGTGAAGAAATGTTGTTATTCCTCACCTCTGCTGGTTCTCTTAGCAGCTTGAAGTATTAAGAAATCAGGAACTTCATCAGGAAAAAAAAGAGAGACTATTGAGCTGAGGTTAAGTTTAACATGATGCCATGATAGGACAATAGAAATTAAGCAAGCTTAAGTTTTAGCTCCTCTTTCCCTCTGGCAGAGTCATAGTCCATAAATATGTGGGAAATGAGCACAACAGGCAGGTGAAATGTGATATCAACTCTCTTTATTGTGTGGGAAAAGAATGGGAGACTCATAACCTTAGGAAAAACTTCTGCATGTTGCATTCTTCTTGGAAGTCATCTTAGAGTAAAACTCTAGGAGTGTCATACAGAGAAGTTAAAATTAAAATTTTCTCTACCTGTGTGCTCCTGAAAACCACATACAGAGAGGGAAATCCATTTAGATTATCACTGCTCCCAGGCAAAGGGGGTTTAGCATGTCACCATACTGGCCTGATCTGCCCTAAATAGAAACAACCAGTTTAGGAAATTGGTAACCTCTATGACCAAGCTGACACAAAACAGTTTTGGACTCCTTCCTATGATATGTACTTGTTCATGGTGTGTATCCTGGTAAAGGATGTTCTCCCTGAAATAAGCAAGTAGTAGACCACTTGCGCCTGTGAAAGCTTGAGATGGCTTTTTTCTCTCTCACCAAGATGTTGTATTCTATGTTTATTAAAGATGAAGTCTGTCCAAAGTGACATGCACTGACATGTCAGGCACATTAAGGATAAATGTCTATGATGCATTGTCTTGGGCAGAAGTCTACAACCTGGATAGAAGGTTCTTGAGCTTGCATACTCTTACTAATCTATTCTAGTGTCCTAACGCAGGATGAATCATGGGGTCAAAAGGAACATATTGATCCTGAGTAAAAGGCATATCCTTTGTCAAGCGCCAAAATATGATTCTTTGCTACAGGCTGTAAGTGTTACAAATCCTGTGTAGAATTTTCTGTCAAGAACCTTGACACTAACTAGAGACCATGGGTGGATTGTGGAAAACAGAGGCATACTGGGGGCTAAAACTGCAACTGTGGATAGGGCAAGCTGCATGAAAAGTAAGGTGTAACAGCAGCACACACTTTTTCATGTAGTGAACAAAACTAGACTACAGTCCCATTGTAGTTACTCCAGAAACATTTTTAGGGCAGCCAAGAGCTGTCAGCTGAGGGGACTCCTGTAGGACTGCTTTTGCTGTGAGAGGTGTGATGGGTTGCTTTGGAAAACAAATTGAGCGAGGGATGATAATTCAAAGCCCCATGCTCCTTTCTTGAATGAAGATGGTCCTATTACTCCCCAAGCTTTAGGGTTGTCTTTGTTGAATTTTGAGTTCTCACTTTCATTACTTGGGGATGAATATGAACAGAAAATGGAAAAATGGACTGAATCTTTTCTGTGTTCCTGTCTTATTGTTTTAGCTAAAGACACCTCAATAAGGATTAATGACAAACTAAATGTGAATAGTATTAAAGGGCAAAGACCATAATTGCTAATTTGAAGAGTTTGAAGAAAGGCATTGAGAACAGAGAATTTGACTATTAGACAAACAAAAGCTGAATTTTCTAAGCTTAAACTGGCATTTTTAAATTTAAAAAACCCAGATTTTTATTGTAATGAGTGTTAAGAAACAGACAATTATCTGTGGGGTGGGGTATCATTAAACTTACTGAAATGAAGACAAACATGTATTCTTTAATTTGTCATTATCTAAAGTCTCCAAAAGTTCATAAGGGTTTCTCACTGTATGTTTTTTATGGTATGTTAGAGAAAGGAAAACATGCCCGAGTCAATGAAACACTTTTACATAGTAAAAAAGTAATTGCATACATACATACATACATACATATATACATATATATATATTAAAAAAAAATAAATATATATATATATATGAATGCTCAGGTTAGAAGTCAGTAAACATTTCCACATTTCTTTCTATGGAAATCAGGCTTTAATTCTCTACTATTTTATTTCTCACCACTTATCAATCTGCAAATCAGAATTTATAAGGCTACCATGTTGATTTGGCAATAGCCCTTTTGCATTAATTTGCACTGGCAGTGTTAAGAAAAGGAGAACCAGAACCTGAAACTTAAGCGCCAGTTCAGAAAACTCTCAGACAGGAATATGTGTCCTGCTGCCACATGGGAGTGGACTTGAATTAAAATCCCAAGTTGTATTTGCACTGTGGATAACTATATCACTTCCTGAGATGCATGAACCAATTCAAGGACAAGGATCATTCCACACTCCGAGGTGCAAATAGAAGCAATTTCACCAAGAAATTGGTGAAATATAGAGAATAGAAATATCTAGTCAGAGGCCACCAGACTCAGGTTTCCTTGGGAATACTCAATCATACTTTGCAGGACAGACTAAGACAGTAATAAACCTTTGGGGACTATAGCATGGTCTCCTTATCCAAGAGCTTTAGAATATATTATTTTATATATTTTTAATAAATATAGCGTATAGTACAACTCCTGGGAGAAACAACTTTCAAACAGAATATCAAATATTGGAACAGCTGGACCAATCTTTAAGGCTTTTCACAATATACTGGCTTTCCAGAGGAAGTCTCAATGTAAATAAAATGCTTATCTAATTCGAAAACTAAATACCAAGTTAGATTGGTGCTTTCCCTGTAAAATTCAAAATAGGGAAAATATTCAGGTTCCACAGAGATTTTCCTTTTAGGTTTTAAATGAAGGGCTTTTGTAATGAAAAAACCTCTCAGCTCTGAGGATGCATAAAATTCTTTTCCTGCTTGGGATGAAGAAAGTATTTGCTTTGGTATCTTTTTCCAAAATCAGTTTGACCACAAGTCTTACAATGGTTTATGCCTACCTGCAGTTCCACGCAGAAAGTCCTAAAGACACTTGATTACCTTGTACTTGGTCTTACACATGTGAGCCCAAATCTTCCTTGGGGTTCTGAGCTGTAGTGGCTGAAAATCTTCCCTGTTACGTAGACAAGGGTTTAGCTGAAAAATCACTGGATTACTAGGGAGTCTGTTTAAGATGCTGTGTTTCCCTGGATAACCTCTCGACCTGATCATACCCACTACTTCTCATGTTGTGTTACGTCAAAAAGATGAGCTTGAGAATAGTGTCTTAATTGCTACTTCCAAAACTGTGATTATCAGCTTAGTGTTGTCACCTTCTTGCTGTTTTATCCTTTTAACACACAGTACTCTGCACATATGTATTGTAGTCACATCAGAAAGCAGGTGTGCTGAACCCCACCATAATCTGCATCTTTTAATTTTTGGTGTTGTCTTGTTGTCTGATCAGCCTGTTTGCTAGCATGCTTCCATCTAAAATGGGAACTCCTTCTGGACTGTGTTCCGTCCTTACAAATATATATCAAACTATTTATTCTTCTCCCAGCCCTAGGAGAAAATAGACTATGTTACAAACCTCATTTGCCACTAAAAAAATACATTTCAACATTTAGTTTTGAGTGAATGCTCAGGGATTTGTTCCCTTTCTCCACAGCTCAAAAAAAAAAAAAAAAAAAAAAAAAAAAAAAAAAAAAAGAAAGAAGCAACAATCCAAAACCAAACAAAAAAGCAAATAATAAAGCATCTTGGCATGGTAACAATTTTCTGTTTTTCTGTTGGCTCAATTTACTATTCTCTATGTATGTAGTTTTGACATTCAAGCCCCTGAAGCCATTATTTTAGACTTCCTGAAATAAAACTCCACAACAACTTTCAGAGGTTTTTGTTTGAGCGAAAATTCAGGAGTGCCCTTGTTAAAATTACAGTCCCAGCATTGCACCACCGCTCTGAGCAGAGATTAACTTAATTTCTCCTAAACTAAATCTGATGCCAGTTCTGTGTCTGAGTGAGGACGTGAGGATCTGCTGACAGACAGCTTGTTTGACCCACAGTATAATTACATTCTGGCCTCTAAAGATCAGTGCTACTTTATCCCGCACCTACTCAAATCTTCTTTGAAGCCAGGAAATGCTGATATATTGATGATGATCAGGAGGATAACAAGCATAAGAATCCAAGCTGCGATAACCTAATATCACGTGAACTTCACTTTTGGCTTCACCAGCATTCCCAGGAACTCCTAATTCTTCTTTTTGTCTGATTCCTCTTTGACCAAAAACCTTCACCACGGGTGGCTCACCCGGCATCTGGAGGGGGCACATTCATTCTCGCCATCACTAAGCAGGCTCTTGTGCCTGGCTGCAAGCCCCAGGTGCCAGCTTCATACACCTAATAACAGCCATAAAACACATGTTTCTCAAGCTTAGTGAAGTCTTAACACCATATGGTTGTCAGTGTTTACAAATGAGGTGTTATTAAGTTGTCAGTTACTTACAGAAGTGAAGTGGAATGGACTGGATGAAGAGGGAGGAGTGACCTTGAGTTAATGGAGGCTATTGTGACACACTAGGCAATGAATAACACCATGGGTAATAACTAGCTTGTTCTCATCCGTATCCCTTTTCATGTGCACCTTCTTTTATTACATCAATGATCAAGTAGTCGGTGCATATGGCTGGAGGCAAGGAATTAAAAGGTATAAATAACACACACTTTAATTGAAATCCAACTGTGAATGCCTGGCCTCAGTGATTAAACCTTTTATCACACGGATTGTCCCACCACAGGTACATTCATACTACTCAGAGAACTACTTAGCTTGAAGAAAAAAAGACCTTTCTTTCTTTCAGATGTCCAAATTGAATCATTTGAGGATTTCTTTGGCAGTTCCAGGGCAAGTATTGTGGATATAACAAACACATTCTTCCAAGTATGTAAAATCCTCCTGTGGTCTCTTCTGCTCAAGTGCTGGTGGCAAGCACTTTGAACATGGCAACACTCAGAGGGAGAGGGAGCATGAGAGCTGGCGTTACAGATATTGAGGGTCATCTGCCTTAGGGTTTTCCACTCCTATTACAGCTCATTAATGTGGTCCCTAGGATTTCTTAAAAATAATAAAATGAAACCCCATTGGTTTGGGCTGGCCTTGGTAGGGTTGCCCAAATACAAAGGCTTGATGCTGGATTTCTCTAGGCTTTCTGTCTTTATCAAACTTCAGTGAACAGGCTTGATGAGCAGGCTGCTGATCCAGCAGTGTGACTCCTAGGGGGATTTAGCTGTGTGAGTAAAAAACCATTTGCCTGAAAATAGGGGCACTGCTGGTGTCATCCTTTGCACAATATATAGCAGAGTGGGACCTTGATTACTGTGATGGAAACAGCAATGGGTGATATTTATTATAGATCTGCTTCATGGGTAGACTGTCTGCAGTGATGATGAATTAATGTTTTTCAGGGGAGAGGGATGACTGGCTGTTGCTAAGCCTCAAATTTAAGAGTTTGGTTTGTTTATAACTCTGTCTGGAAAGAGTTCTCCAAACATTATCCAAGATTTACACTTATGTGATATGATAACCAGTCTGAAAAAACCACTGTTCTTGGCAGCAGTATCCAAGTATTATTCCAGTTCAGGTATGTCATATCTGCAGTGTGATGGACTTCTTTTAACAAGTCAGTGCTGACACAAACTTGATGCTTGGTATTCCCCAAATAAAATTATGTGGAGGAAAATCTCTGTGTCCAAGCTACAGAAAAAGCTGATTGCTGCAGAGAATACAGAAAAATAGCATTAAACAAAGCTCACAGTCCTGCGTTAGTGCAGTGAATAACCCTGATAATATATTTTAAATTACTCAGTTAAAGAAATTTGGTTTGTCTCAAGGAGATTTATCAGCCCAGACAAGCTTTTGTGGACTGTTTTTGAGCCTAAACTACATAAAAGAGGCCAGCAAATATAGACCACCAAAAGGAGAGAAGGGCTCTGGGAGCTGTTAGAGTTATAAATTATTTGGTTTTACTGCAGCATATGGCTGGAAGGTTCTTCCTTGATTTAAACAGATGCTTTGCTTTCCCCTTTATTGTCCACTGTTTGCACTTGACCTGAAAAATATCCAAAGACACTTAAGCCAGGTAAATCAGTATTTCTAGCACTGCAGTAAACAGGCCAATTGAATATGGTACTGTGTAGAACTCTGAATTAAAAATCTAGATGAGAACTCTTACGTGAGGGCAACAAATGCTGGTGAAAGAAGTTTGAAATTGGTAGTGCTAGTTTTTCATCTATAGGAACCAACAAGCACCACAGAAGCTGTTTTATCCTTCACACAGCACCTAAGGTTTTGAACCTAAAATGTTTGAGCCTAAATTGTTACAGCTTTCTTAAGTCTTACAATTTTTTTTACCATATTTAAGTTGCTGTGCAGGAGTATGTGTTTCAAGAAGAACGCCCTTGGCATTTGAAAGAAGAGAATTTAATAACTAAATTATAAAAAGAAATAGATTAGGTTTTTACCCCACAGTCTTCTTTCAGAAAGGATTCCCCAAAGCCCTTTTCAAATCAGCATGTTCCGTCCCAGGGAAGGACAGGATGAAGGCTCACCTTGTTGTAGCATATGCCAAGATTTTCTCTAGTGTGTCTCTATCATCTTCTCTGAGACTGCTTTTGCTTTGAAGCAGGGTAGGAGAAAGCAGAATCCTGCAGGGACTGTGCAGGCAAAAGTAAGTCCTCTGATGTACTCTACAGTGGTTTGTGCATATATACAGGGAATGTATAAAAGCTGTTTTATTGGCAAGGGGGCTGTTGGCCAAGGCACCACGGTTACACAGTAGTACCTTGGGACCAGTACGTTCCACAAGAGCAGGCACTGTGAATTTTGAATTACCGTTGCCTCTAAAACATTATGCTGCCAATAGTGCTGTACCTCCACTCAGTAATTGTCATTCAGCACTCAGACTTTGCCAGCTATTTTGAAGTTCCACGGCAAATCAATGTGTCCTCAGTATTTCACAACACCAGATCCTAGCGGTTCAATGTCATCCTGATACCAATGAGAGAAAGACTTTATCACATGAAAACTTGGTAAACATGAGAACCTGTATATTTTGGGCAATGGTTCTATGTTGCTGAACCGTGGACTGCTCAGGAGCTTACATATGCCGATATTATTTTGGGCCTTTTGCAATAATGCTGAAATATTTCAGCTTGCTATGAACTTTCTTCCCATCAGTTCATACTGGGTTAAAGATGAAGCAAGGAAAAGGTATGGTGAGCGTTATGCCAAATGATTGCATCTCACTAAACTTGTGGAAGCTTATCAAATTTATTGAAGAAGGTAACCAACCAAGCAACCAAATCTCCCCAAACCAACTCTGGGTGGTTTTATCAAGCATGACCTCCTACAGGTCAGAGGCTGTAGAATGTCTTCAGTCTAAGGATGAGTGGAGGTTTACTAGAAGGTTTGAGATCTGTTTACAGCAGGGTAAGAATAAATCTGGAAAATGTATAAAAAGGGATGTGGTAGGTTGAGCCTGAGCTGACAGACAGCTTGTTTGACCAGTAGTGCTTTTCGAAATTTCCAAAGTAGTCCTTGTACTCTGCAGTGTTTTTGAGTCTTGCTAACTTGCACAGTTTGTCTGCTCAGGCCCATCTGTTGTAAAAGTCTAAGCTGTCTTGTGATGTGTCATCCTGCTCTTTATGGAAGCACAGTACTCACAAGTCCTCCAAAAGTCCTGGAAAACCCTCATCTTCAAAAGCAGTATCAATCTGTGATGTAATAGATAGCATGAAAAACATTCACGTGAATCCCCTGGCACATGGAAAATTATATCTTGGTAAAGGAGTTTTGTCAACAGAGACAATGTCCTTGCTTTGAAGAAAATCCAGTTTGTTGTCTCTCCTTGTGTAGAGGTGACCAGTATCTTGGGCAATATACAACTCCATTGTCATGATGGTTCTTGAAAAATTAATTTGTCATGTATGTATAAATTTGTGCCAAACTATCTCAATTTGGGAGTGATAGCCAAAAAAAGCATGGGATTTCAAGCACATTTCAAGTGCATACATTAATTATGAATTACTTCATTTAAAGCCACACCTACAGTCTAGGTAAATTTTGTAGTATTAGATTTAGCTTCAGCATTGTCAATAGAAGTTTGGTGTGGTATTACTTGAACTTATAGTCCAGGAATTAAGTCATTGGGGCAATGGAGGAGAAAGACTGAGTGAATTATGTATATTAATTACTAGAGTAATTAATTACTATACTAATTAATATTAATTGTGAGCTTTTTCACAAGAAAAAACTGCACATATTTTCTTTTTTTTCTCTCATTTTCTGTAGAAAACATTGTTACCTTATATATGTGGACTATATCTTGTTGACAGGGGGAAGTTTTGCTTTCTAACTATGCTGATATCATTAAATTGGCAAAACCCCTGAAGTGCAAATACAGTTATTGCTAAAATAAAAGTGCTCATATCAGTATGTATTATTCCATTTCAGCAGGAGAAATAATTTACACACCTATAAATCACTTTATGTTTTTCAGACTATATCTGCACTAGGGCTTTTATTGTAGTACTTCACTGGCAGTCAGGCTCGCCAACTCTCTTTCTACCCTGTTAGTGAATCAGGGTAATGTGCCAGTAGGCACAGCATTATACTTGCCTAAGTTTTCCCAGAGCAAGCAGAAGGAAATTGTGAGATCTTGTCAGAAAAAAAAAGTCAGAGTTTTCTCCTTTTGGAAAGTATAAAATCCTTTGAGCTAAAAAGGTAAACAAGTTTTAGCCAAAAACCTTTATCTGAAACCCAGGCATTCAATTTTTGAATTCTTCCTCTTTGTCTCTTCAGAGATGCTTAGATTGTTTATGTTGCCAATCTGCTCTGTACTCCGAATGCCCTCGGTGAAACTCACCTTCCAGCTTCAAGTCCTTGTCTTGCAGGCATGTTATAGTGCATCACTGATGTCCTTGGCAAAGGGCAAAGGAGCCAGGTGGTGAATGCAGCTCGTAAGGGAGGACTTCTACTGCCTGAAAAGATGTGGAGGTACTTGCATGTGAAAAATGGGAGAGGAAAGCTATTTGCTATTCATAATTTAAAAAAAAAAAAAAAAGATTCTTGTTCTCAATAAAAAAAATTCACAAGGAAAAGATACGTTGGGAGAGGAAAAAAAAATCCCCCAAACACATTCTCCTTGATTAAAGACCCTATTTGCCTCTCTTCTTCAAGAGAAATGGATTGTAGGAGAAAAGGCACCAATGAACCTGATACCCTCTGGTCAAGAATGATGGCATTACAATCATCATTGTAGTGTGTCATGAGCAGTGACTGAGACCATTCCCCTCCGACAGCTCACAATCTATCTATGCCCCTTCTTTCCAATGTTTTTCACCATGACATCCAGCATGAACATGTAAAGAGAGAACTGCAGAAAGCTGTTGCAAGAGGCTTCTGAAGCATCTTAAAGCAAAACATGCTAAACATTAATTGAAATTAACATGCTGCTTACAAAGGATAAATCCACATGACTGTCTGACCCATCCACTTCCCTTCAGTCTGAGGTTTCACATGGTTCAGTGGCAAAAACAATTGTGCTGCAAGTTGCTGACAGAAGAGGTAGCAGAGGAAAGGCTTTATTTCTCTGGCCACAAGTACAAGTTCAGATTTTGTGCCCCACCAGAGTAGTTTTAGACTCTTTTGCAATGTTGTTTTTTTGTAGTTTTTGGGAATCAGTGTACTGTCTCCTCTCTTCTGCCTTTGTATAAGTTTACAGTAGTATTATAAATGCTGAAAGGTAATTTTCAAAGCATCCAAAACATATTGTGCACTAGATTAATTCAAATTAGAGTTACTTGAGTTAGATCGCTGCAAAGCAATTCCTCTGAAAGTTAGAGAGTTCCATAAGCCAGGGACCCAGACAGAAGCACTCAAGAACTTCTAGGTAATTTAAATGTGGACTCAGGCATTTTGTTGACATGTTTACTTGATGTGATATTTCTTTTTTTTTACCTCCCTGTCCCTTTATTTGCGTGTCTGAATTCTGATGCCATATCAGGAGAAACAAAAGACTTTGCAATTTTCACAACCTAGGTAAAAAACAAGAAAAGTTGAAAAATATTAAGAAGCCTTTTCTGGTTTTGCAGGATTCTGATATGTTATTTTGTATTTTGAAGATTTTGGGAGAAAAAATCTGAAGTTTGCCTGCTTTCATGAATAGAGCGCCCACGCCTTTTAGAGACATTCCTACTCACAATCTCGTCAAATTGCAGATGGGCTGAACACTGATTATCCAAACCTTGTTTTTTTATTTGCATGATGAAGTATCACCATGGTATTACCAGGCTTAATAATTTGGAAAGTCACGATTTGATTGCCTTCATTTTAATACAGCTCTACCTTGGCAATCAAGTGTTTGTGAAGGCCTTGACTGCAGTCAGTCTCCTGGGAGGCTGTGCCTCCAACTAGTCCTGTGGCAGGGCTGGCCTCTGGGTCTGAGCAGCAGGGAGGGGAACCTCACATGATGTCTTTTGTTGTACAGCCTCTGACAGATCTTATTTGCTACATTCTAGCCCAGACACCCACTCTGAGTGCTTTACCATTGCACAATTTTCATAGCACAATCATATTATTCATATTTATGGCTGCCCTGTGTCCACCCTGTCCTGCACAGCTTTACTCCTGGTCCTTATCTCCAAATCCCTGCTCAGCTTTTTGTTTCTGAAATCATGTACTGGCCTTGCTCCAGCTCTTCAAAATTTATTTCCCTCACTTTTACAGGGTTTCCCATACTTCTTGCTTTTTGACCCTCTTTCCGTCTCAATTTTCAAACTGGATTTTCCATCCCTGCGTCCAGATCCTGCCTACTAACCATGTTTCATGTCAAACATTTGCTGTAGATTTTGCCTTCTCTGTGCTCCTGGTTTGTACTTGGTTCTAATTCAATACATGGATCTGCCCTATTTTTACCCTTTGTGATCCCATCTGAAGATTGGACTTTTCCACATCCTTGTGAAGAAAAAGTCTACTGTTCCAAAATAAAAGCATTCACCTCCATTACCCTTGATCAGAAGAATATTTGGGCTACAAGGAGCTAGCTTGCCATTTTTTCCCACTGATCCCCATGGTCAGGCTAAAGAAATTGCTCTTCCTTCCTTGGCTCAGCTACTGGCCATTTTGTTGTCCATCCCTGTGCTTCACTTTTATGTCCTTCTTTGACATGTAGAATGATTCTGCAGGCAGGCAATTTATGATAAAGGATCTCACAGCGCATTTCAAAATGTTACTGTCCCCAAGATACATTTTCCAGACAGCTGGTTCAGCATGCAAGAGCTCATAACTCAGTATTTTCCATCAATGTCTTATGCACATTAGGATTGTCAAGGGGATTTTGTCAGAACCATTTGCAAAAGGAGTGAGCTAATAGAGAAACATTCGACTCAGTTTGCAAAGAATTTGCCAGGCAATGCCTATTAATAATAATGGTGATGATGATTGTTATTGTTTGTTTCACTGGGATGTATGTCATTCAGATGTAGATTTTGGTCTGTTGTGGTAGTTTTATTTGTGATTTGATTTTCCCAGGGGTGTGAATGGATTGCTGCTTATACGAGGCAGCTGTGTTTTGGGTAGACTGGTACATAAGCTGTGGACACAATTTTTCTGAGAGAGTCTGGTTTTATTTCCCTGTGACAACACTAATATGCAGCTTTTACAATTGGCATGAATGGTGGATATTCTGCAAATTCATCAGAAAATTGAGGAACACAGGATTCTTAGGCAATTATAACTAGTACCAATTATGAAGCAGTTAAAATTATGAAGTAACACAAAAAGAAAACAAAAACTCAATGAAAACTCAGGCACAAATAAAGATTTGTGTCCAGAAGAGTGATTCTGAATTGGGCTTTGTCATTCAAAGCAGATAACTAAGTTAAATAATACAGAACAAGTGGCTGAGTATATAGCAGAAAATTATTAATTTATTGATGTTTAAATACTAACGTAATTTATATAATCATTTACCTACTACACATCAATATATTGTATTTCATTCTATCTAACTATATGGCATTTTTATATTTTAAATTATTCTATATTTCATGTTAAATAATAAATATAAATTATATAATTATTTTATTAATTATATTTATATTATGATATTTAATATTATGAGGAAGATAGATTTTTTTAATTATGTAATAGATTAGATCAGGTCAATCTCTCATTGAAGTTGGTATCATGCTCCTTGAAGCCGCTAAGATCTCCAGCTGGAAATATGGATGAAATACACCCGAAAGTATTTAGGCAGTGGTGGCTCTCTGTTACCAGGGAACAGGAACTGACAGGTGGCATTCCTCACTATGTCGACTGGGTCAACAGGGTTGGACAGAAGAATTGATATTATCCCAAAAACTAAAGCTCTAAATTTTCGTAGCTCTCTGCAATGATAGAAGGATCCATGTAAGGAATGCTGGAACTTAAATTACCTTTTCTAAGGGGATAGAGATTGAAATCACTGTCTAACACTAATGTACCCCTTAATAATGGATGAGATAGAAACATCTCGATATGCAAGAAGGTAAGCCAGTCATGGATGTTTTCAGAGATAACACTCTCTGAAAAAACAGACACCTGTTCTTCCTGCTCTGTGGTTTAGGAAAGTCAGGGAAAGGAGAGACCACTGTAGACAGAACCAGCCTCACAGTGCTTGCAAGACATATCTAGTTGGGGTGTTTTGGCGGAGGGGGGGGGGGGTGTGAGGAAGAAAAAGCAAGAACACACAAATAAAACCAAGCCCCAAATCAACAAAAAGAAAACAAAACAACAAGAACAAAATCCATAAAAAAATTCTGCAATAAATACCTTTACTCCCCAAAGCTCCCCCCCACCAAACACCATACTGTATGCCAATTTCTGAAACATGCCGAGTGTTGACCAAATGTATATTGGCCTGTGGACCAAGAATCTTGGACCTGATTAGAGGTCTGGATACCTTTGTTTTGGGAGCTCTCACCTTCTTTTGAGAGACCAGGTTTTGATTTCTCCTCATGTATGCTGAGATACCAGTCACGAATACGCCCGAAGAAGCTCCCAGTTGCTATTAAAATCCCCTGGCCGTCTGTTATGATATTCACTTCAACCTCTGTGTATGAGGGAACGCATGCATCAGTTTTCCATACACGTGTGAGCAAATAGAGCAACTACTTCTGTTCTAGCTGTGAGCAGCAGATGGGATCCAAACATGAAAATATTAATACAATTGCCACAGATAGTTTTTTATTTTCTTTGTTTCTTTGTACCTCTGAAGGCGCATTGGAGGAACTGATTGAAAAAAAAAAAGGAGAGTCAAAGATTGGAAACAAGTCAAAGACACAGGAAAGTTAATGTAGAAAGTAGTTTATGACTGAAACTCTGATGTTATAGCACTGAGAGAAGGTGAATGCCATCAGGAGGTGCTACATGGTTGAAAAGCCCTAACTCTTACCAGACTAATGGGGTCTCATCTTATGGTAGCTATTGGTGTGCCATCAGAACTCCGATGTTTTGCCTTTTTATTTCCTTTTCATTTTCTCTCTGGTTCCATTCTTTTTTCAGGGATACTTCATACCCCAGCACTATGCAGCATCACAGCAGGGCTCTGTGTGTGCTTTCACATGCTTGTGTCTTCACACATGCACAGATAGTGTGACCCATGAAGGTTTCCTGAGCTAAAATAGGTAAATTCAGACCTGTAGAGTCAATTGATAGAGCAGACCAAACTAGATCACCATAATCCTATAAATCTATGCATTGACTTTGTGGATCAGAGCCTCCTGTAAGCTACAGGTAGGATAGTAAGGATTTGCCAGCATGGGCTTGGAATGATTGCATTACTCACAGGTAAATAAACTGAGTTGTCTCTAAGAACAAAAAGAATGGCAACAGGGACTCAGCAACAGATAGCATTCAGTCTCTAAGCAGCCATTCAGGCTAAAAATCTGTCTGTGTTTGTGTCCAGGAGTGAGGAAAGGATTCCATCAGGCCAGCCAGTGTAGCAGTGGTACCTTTCCATATGTACCATGGATAAAGTTATGCTACCAGTAAAGTTTGGATGAGATCACTCACTAGATGTTTTTTTCCCTCAGTTACAGGTTGTGATTTTTGAAAACGCCTTATTGTTGCTAGTTTTACTACTGTACCTGCACACAAAGCAAGTGTTCATCCAGCCAGTTCCCTCAGCCAGGCAGCATCTGCAGTGTCTCCTATGCCGGCATTTGGCTGCGGGGGTGGCAGAGTGCTCTACACGAGGCATGGGGATTTATGCTCACCTCTCCTGATGCACGTCCCTTTCCTTTCCCTGGTTTGCACTATCCTACCAGACCTAATCCACAGTCGCAGACGTAAGAGCTTTATCCCGCTGCTGCACTGTCCTCAGTGGTTCATCTCAGACTAATCCAGTGTCACTATAAAAACAGCTTTCTCACTTTGCAGAGAGGCTTTCAGCAGCTTCTTACTGGATCCAGACAGCAGGAACTGTGTGGTGCCAGAAGCAGGGGTGTGATGGACCCTTGGCTCTTGGAAAATCAAGAAAACCAATGAGAAGCTTTGCATGTCCTCTAGCTTTTTCCATCTGCGCACCGATTCTGGAATATGAGTCAGTTCACAACATATTGTGAGCAGAGAAAGGAGAATTTACTGATTTTTGTTCATGAGACAAATAAGGTATAATGCCATAAAGGCATAACTATATATATCTTAGAAATGGAAGGAATTTCAGTAACTTTTTTTTTGTGACATTCAGGTGAGATAGAAAGGATCTGTGGTTTTGAGTTACAAATATTAGGATACTGTCACTGACTTCAGTGAGAGTTGAAAAACCTCAGCATCTTTGAGAACTTAAACACTTCAGTAGAGGTCAAGATCAGCATCTAAATCCAACCAAAATCTTGGGGAAAAGTGATGCTTGTGTTTTGTTGTAGGTCATGTGGCCCTCAATCCAAGGAAGGAAGCCAGGAATTCTGACTCTAGCTCCTAAAAAGCCATTTCAGGCCAGTTTTCACTTCTATACATAGCAATGGAAAAAGCATCTCAGTGGCCAAACCACAGAGGAGAATTTGTTCAAATCATAGGAGCACTGTGGTGTGTGTCTGTGTGCTCTCTCCTTCTGGCTCATGGGCTGTTTCATGTGGCTTGGCAGAGGAAAAACTGATTAGGGTGAGCAGCTTGTGAATCTCAAAGCATTTTGATTTTCAATTTAGATAAATATCAGAAAGGTCAGATGCTTCTAAGGAAGTCCTCCCGTGCCTTAACTGGAGAAATCAAATTGACAGGTGTGTGTCATGCAGAGAGCTACACTGCAAATGGTATCAGAAGTGTCAGGTGGTACCATCTTTTTGAATAAATAAGGACCTATTCTGATTATTTGAATCTGTGAGGCATTTTTCTGATTCTATAGGAGAGCTGGCAAAGTTCTGAGGAGGAAAAAATCCTGGCTTTTACACCTTTACTTATTTGGTGTCCTGGTTTTGGCTGAGATAGAGTGGGTTTTTGGTTGTTTTTTTTGGTGGTTTTTTTGTTTTGTTTTTTTGTTTGTTTGTTTGTTTGCTTGGTTGGTTGTTTTTTGTTTTGTTGTTGTTGTTGGTTTGGTTTGGTTTTTTGGGATTTTTTTGTTTGTTTTTCGTTTTGGGGAGGGGGGTTTGTTTTTGTTTTTTTTTTCTTTCTTTTTAGCTTCTACAGTGCTCTATTTTGGAAACTTAATAGTCCTAGACTTCTTCAGAAGTTTCCTAAATTCTAAAATTTATGCTGCATTACTCAAGTTTTGCTCAGTCAATGCCCATGTGTCTCAACTGACAATCCTTACACCAAGAAGGTGCTCCACCATCTGGTCCATCATCAGGAGACTCCTGCTTCCCCCACATCCTTCTACCTAGACATGTCTGCAGTTGATATACTCTTATGTTTTCTCTCACTAAGCCATTGTTTTAGAAGTTACTATATAATTAATAATTCAGAGTAATCACTTTTGAATGAGAACTTAGTGTACCTTAGTGGTTTTATGATTGCAGCTGTCCCTTGACAACTTTCTTATAAACTTTTCCACTTTTGGGTCATGAAGGTTTCCAAAAAATAAATGATTCACTGCAAAGTCCTGGCAGGTCACAAAACTATAGGAACAGGGATTTCCCTGACCAGCTAAATAATGTTTTTAGTGGTATTGGCTTCTGAAAGGCTTGTGGAAACTTTCCATCTGTGTCAAAAAAGTCTGGTGCTGTACTGGGATGGTATCATGTTCTCTGATTGTCTCACAGTGTGAAATCTTTCCAGCTTGACCTTCCTAAAGCATCTAAAAAACCAGACCCTGAAATTAATCTGTAACCCCAGTGTTTTAGTAAAACAGTATTTGTTTATCTCTGCCCATCATCTTTCTTAGTTTTTAACATCACTGGTAAATGTGGGTGCCAAAAAACTGCTCCAATGTTATGTGCACATGAATTGCCCAGTTTCTCTAATTCCAAGGGGCAAAGGCAATTCAGATAAGTTATTTCAGCTCTTAACAGCATCGAAGGTATCCTGATATTGATACCCAGTGCAACTACACCAGGCAGCTAGGAGGAGTAGATAGAGTATCAGTGGAGGAGAAAATAGGTAGAAATTCTGCAAAATTGTTTGTTTATTTATTTCTTTTCAATAAGTGGTTTCAGTGTGTCTCTCACATTTGATTACTGGGCTTTTGGTAAAATCCAGAAGGAGATGAAAATTGTTGAACTTGAGCATTTTGAGGAAAATTCATCAAGAAAGCCAGCAGCAGTGAAGATGTCCATCTGAGTAGCAGCTCTCTCCTGATCTCAGGCATTTCTCAGCATTGCCCTATAATGCTCTTATGCTCAAGATCGCTAAAGCAACAGGAAGCACCCAGGAAATTTTCACATCCCTGGGAACTGAGAGGTAGAAACATACTCTGATCCACCAGCAAGGTGACCCTTTCTCTCTTGAGGCACCTTCAGAGGGGATCTGGACGTGAAAGGATTACTTTTTACCTTCAGTCTCATCTGTGTGAATAAAGTCCCCCTGTTCTTTTTCACTTCTTGTAAATAAAGTTTTGTCTAATAAGAATCTCTTCTATTTGAACATCTATTTTGCCAGCAGCAAAATGGTACCCTCATGCAAATTTACTGGAAATACTTAATAATTTCCAGAACTGCTTAAGTGGGTTTAATAGGCACCACTATAATGAAGTTAGTAACGCTACAGGCTTCTGCTGCACTGTGAGTGTACTTGTAGAAATAGAAGTGGATTTGGTGAATTTTTGCTGCCTACTATCCAAAAGCAGGCAGGAACGAAAAGCAGTAGAAAGACTTCCACTTGTTCACTTTTTAGACTAAGTGGCTGCATTTCATTTCTCCAGATATTCATATCATTAGGTTGTTTTTTCAGTACTTGCTGATGATGGCTGGAAATTCCATGGGTTGATATTGACCAGTACCAAGAACTTGTGAATGATTTGAGGTGGACATTATTCTTTTATTTTGGACTGTATAGCATGATAGCAGTAAGAATAGTAATAGGGCCCCATCACTGTTTGCAGGGCTTTGTGTCAGGCTATGGGCAAGGTGGACCAAGACCTGTGTTCTCATTCTACAAATATCCATTTTCTGGCTGTGACATTCACGTATTTCTCAGCAAGCTGACAAGAAAAAAAAAA